>CAIGRH010165449.1:0-15953 GCA_903798295.1 Fraxinus nigra | reverse complement strand
TTTAAATTCCAAAAAAAAAAAAAAAAAAAAAAAAAAGTTTGCTCGAAAACAATTTTTTGACCATTTTTCATCAAAATTTAGTGTTCGTTTAGCTTCGTTTTACATGAAAATTGTTCATTAAAGTGAAATTCTTTTTTACAATTGATTATGAAATTTATTTCCATTGCCAAAAAGATGGTGGGAAAATGGATTCCTTTAAAACAGAGAAAATGGGTGCGTGGGTGGGGGTGGGAAAATATTTTCCTTGCCAAATTTTACCAATCAAACATGTATTTAAATGGAAATGGAAAATGTTTCCCATTTTCCAAGGAAAATATAGGCTATCAAACATAGCCTTGGACTATCAAGGGAAAGAGAAAAGCATTGATTTTCTCACTTTCAATTTTCCCTTTAGATCGTGAAATTAGTATTAACAACAGACTACCCCTCCCTCTTCTAATGTGTTCTTCTAAGGTCGCATCTCTTATGAACAACAACCTCTTGAGGTCTACGTTAAACATGTTCCAGCCACCAAATTGTTCTTCCTTAATTTATCCTTAATTGTTGTGATTTTATTTTTACTTTTTTTTTTTTGTGTGTGAATGTGGGTGGGTGAGTAGGGGGGACCTTTTTGATTTCCATGGAATTTAAAATCATACTAACTCAATAATTCTCTTATGAAGCTGTTAGATGTTTTATGCTTAGCAATTGGGTCATGCTAATTGAATTCATGTCATGTATCAATAGTTATGTCGAGCGCTTGCTTGACCGAATTAGCAACGGTGTTCTAGCTGAGGATAGGAGGATTGCCATTGTTGAACTCCAGTCTGTCGTGACTGAAAGTCGTGCTGCACAGTTGGCTTTTGGGGCAATGGGTTGGTTATTTCTTTCTTAACGGGCTTGCTCACCTCTCAATTTCTGCTAATGCTCATTCATTGTGATGTGATTTATTCCCTTGACTTGACTTGTTGCAGGATTTCCAGTACTATTGAGTGTATTAAAGGAGGAGCGTGATGATGTGGAAATGGTTTGAAGCCTCAGCTTTTCTATCTTTTATGTTTGCTTTCTATTTACTTTTTATCGTCACATGCTTACTATGAGTAAAATTTGGTATCAGTGGGGGCGGAAGCCCTCCTTCTAAATACCATACCTTCCTGCAAACCAAATATAGCCGACCAAACTCCAAGCTTTGATACCATGATAGACTCAGAGAGGTTGGTGATTTTATTGTTTAGAAATTAAAAGAGGGAAGGAGGGAAGACGATAGAAAGGAAAATGAATGTCTCAACTAAAATCCTTGAGCAATGCAATAAGCACATATGCAGATATAGAGGGTAAACAAACTGTACGAGTGGTAGGAGCCTATTGGCTAAATTTAAACAGAAAAAACATACAACCCAGTATAATATCTTCTACCAAAACAACTACAATGGATAAAATAAAGCCCTGGTGAACTTAATGCTAGCTTATCTTGCTAAGAATTTTCCATCCCCTTTTCCTTTCCACACAGTTTTCCCTCATACTAAATGTAGCTCAAAAATTTGATGTCATCGCCTGAATTTTGTCTAAATGGTCAAAACTGTTGATGATTAATTATGCTGTTGTTTAGTCTTTTCCCGCATGCCACAATGTAACACAGTTGTACTGTGTAATTAGGTACTAGGACCTTATTAGTTTTAAATCCATTTAAGGGGTGATTACTAATTCCAATGAAGAAAAGGCGAGAAATTTGAATACGGATTTTTTAAAGCTATGGAAGGAAGATATTAATAAAGGGAATGAGCATAAGAAGAAGAAACCAGGTTTGAATGAAAAATTCGAGCTTAATTGGATAGAAAGTTATATGAACTATGGAGGTTGATTACGCAGATGAGGAAAATAAAAGAGGGGAAAAGATATAATTTTGTACTTCTTTTTTCTACTTATTTTGGTGAAGTGTTGGCATTGAGTTTTCTTGGTATTGCAATCGAAAGTTTTATTTGCCAGCTCTTTTGCTCTTTTGAGCTGTTAAATCTGCATTCTTTGTTCATATGGGTTTCAATCCTTTTGGCATTGTTTAATAGATCTTAACTTCATTCCACGTTAAATATTTTTTTGAAGGTCCGAGGGGCTCTGGAAACTTTTTTAAGTGCCTTAAATCCAATTGAACATGCAAAAGGACCAAAGAATGAGATTCAACCAGCTTTATTGAATAGTGATTTGCTTTCTAGAGAAGTAGGAAGCATTTCTCTTCTTCTAAGTCTCCTGGTAAGATTTCCGAAGTTAATTTCTGGAAAAAAACACATAGATCATATGTCTTCCTCTACGTTTTGCTTACTCAGTTCCTTGGCAGTCAGAGGAGGATTTTTATGTACGATATTATACTCTTCAACTGTTAACAGCACTCTTGACAAATTCTCCAAATAGGTACTTTCTTCCATTTTGATTCTGAAAATTTCCCCGTTTAAACACAAGTGAATGGAACACTGCTGAACCCTTTTTAGGCTACAGGAAGCTATTTTGACTATTCCTCGTGGTATTACACGACTCATGGATATGCTCATGGATCGTGAGGTATGAGAGACTGGTGTATGAAGTAATTTGTCTACTGTTCTTTGCCGTTCCTGAATGTTGACAAAATGTGTGCTATTTTTGGAAGGTTATTCGTAATGAGGCCTTGTTACTTCTCACATATCTGACCCGTGAGGCTGAGGTGGGTTTTCCCTTCTAAGGACCGTTGAAAGTCTTAGAATCTACTAGTGTTTAACTTGTTTGGATAACTATTGTGCATTCATTATTCAGGAAATTCAAAAAATTGTAGTGTTTGAAGGAGTTTTTGAGAAGATTTTTAGCATAATCAGAGAGGAAGGCGGCTCAGAAGGAGGTGTTGTTGTGCAGGTGGTTTCTGGACTAAGACTTGGATTTTGTGATACTCTTGCAATTGCTGTTTGCTCTTTTAACTAGTCAAGGACTGACTTGTTAAGAAATCTTGTCATACTTACAATTTATGAATTTCTCGTTGTTTACCAGTTGAATGATTTATCCTGTTCTTTCTCATTTGGTTTGCCCAAACTGCATGGAGGTTGTTCTATTAACATAGCTGAAAATATTTTCTCTGTTTTTTTTTTTTTTTGTTGGAGGCTGAAATGTACACTTAGATAGTATAGTTTTCTTCCTGAATAGGATCTATATGTAATAGTAGTTTGTCAATTGCCCAAATGCATTGTGTCAAAAAAATAAAATAAAAAAAATCCTTATATGTGGTGGGTCATATTCTATGATCAATATTTACCTTTTTCTTCACTGTTAGAACTGCTCATATTAGTTCTGGAGTAATTTTCTCCTCAGCACTGTATTTTTTTTTTTTAAATCTATGTTCCTTTTGAAACTGCAACAGGATTGTCTTGAACTTTTGAACAATCTCATCCGAAATAATGCATCTCACCAGGTTTGTACTCGTCAAAGTTAATTTTTGGTAACATGGATGTCGTATTTGATAATGTCTTTTGTTTGCGGTTTAGGTATTGCTTAGGGAGACAATGGGCTTTGACCCTTTGATATCCATTCTAAAGCTCAGAGGAAGCACCTACAAATTTACACAACAGAAGGTTAAATACTTAAATTTCTTAAAGTATTTTTTCTTCATTCTAACTTAACTTAAATATGCTGTTGTGCAATATATTCTTCCACTCGTCTAGCTAAACCTTTTCTGTTTTGCCGAATTAATGGTTTGCGAATAGACAATTAACCTACTCAGTGTATTGGAAACTATTACTTTGCTTCTGAATGGAGGTCACGAAGCTGATCCCGGAAAAGACAACAATAGTCTGACAAACAAAGCAATTTTAGTTCAGGTTTGGTTTATTTTAGTTTTAGAACCATTTTTCTTATAGTGAAATTTCTGAGAAGTATTATCATTTCTCACTAATCTTTCTCTGTAATTCTAGAAAAAGGTTCTGGACCATCTTTTATTGTTGGGAGTTGAAAGCCAATGGGCTCCTGTCGCTGTTCGTTGTGCGGTAAGGCAGCAATTACTCAATAGCATGCTTCATTGAGATACTCTATTTTAACCTCGTCATTACCATGTACCTGATAAAGATTTATAAGTTATGCCCCTGTTTGAGCCATATTCTCATTCTTCTACTAATTTTCAACCACACATTCTACAATAAAATTATATTTTCCATCATATTAATAATTTTTCCTTCTTTTTCAACCACATATTCACCATCACATCACAAAAGCATTCTCTCCTAAAAAATGTGCACCAAACACACACTATATAGCAAAGAGAAAAATTGATAAATTCAAAGAATATTGCATTTAATTCTGCAGTGTAGAGTGCTGAATTGTCTTCTAAATTGGTTGTCTACAAAACATGCTAGTAGAAGTTTTTGAAAGTTTCTGATGTCCTTGGTTGATAATTTGTAACTGTTTCAGTCACTGCGATGCATTGGTGATCTGGTTGTCAGTCACCCTAACAATTGTGATGCTCTTGCTAACAAAGTTCTTGGAGAGGAGCCACAGGTTGAGCCTGCCTTAAATTCTCTTCTTCGGGTTATCTTGCGCACTGCTAGCATGCAAGAGTTTGTAGCAGCTGACTATATCTTTAAGAGCTTTTGTGAGGTTTGAACTATTAGTCGAATTTTTGAGTGGTTATTTTTCCTTTCCATTATTATTGTTGTCTTTGTCATCGTTGTTTCGTTGCGACCGTTATTCTTCTTATTATATTTTATCTTGTCTGATGTGCTTTGAAATTGAATTTTACTTTCTTTCTCAATATAACTATTTGGAACAGAAAAATCCCAATGGTCAAACAATGCTGGCATCCACATTAATTCCTCAACCACATTCAATTAATCACACTCAACATGATGAGGAAATAAACATGTCATTTGGAAGGTAGGTTTTGCTTCCACTTCTCTTTTGGTACCTCAATTTGTTTCTAAGTTATGTTATCAAGCTTGTACAGTGCCCGAACTTCATATACTAATGGATCGTTGAATGATTTGGAAAACCCTTAATCTCATTACTTTTCATACATGGGGTACGTACATATATATACATGTAGAGGATATTTCTCTAAAGGAAATAATCCCATCTAACAAGGAAGTAATACTAGACTTGTACACTTTCCATATAAATCAGATTTACTCCTAAATTAATGCACACAATTCACAACACTCCCCCTTAAACTAGAGCGTAGATATCAATTATGCTCAGCTTGTTACAAATATATTTTACTCGATTCCCAGCTTAAGGTTTAGTGAACACTTCGGCTAATTGATCCCCTGTCGTGACATGCTTAGTTGAAATCAACCCTTGTTCTAACTTTTCACGAACAAAATGACAGTCTGTCTCTATGTGCTTTGTTCTCTCATGAAATATCGGATTAGTGGCAATGTGAATAGCTGCTTGATTATCACACCACAAGTTCATGGAGTGGGACTTATCGATGCCAATCTCCCCAAGTAAGTGATGTAGCCATATAAGTTCACTAGTTACCTGTGCCATAGCTCGATATTCAGATTCTGCACTTGATCAAGCTACAACACTTTGCTTCTTACTCTTCCAAGAGACTAAATTACCTCCAACAAAAACACAATACCCTATAGTAGAGCTCCTATCTACAGAACTTGCCCAGTCAGCATCTGAGAAACCCTCAACTCTACAATGACCATGGTCTCTNCCATGGTCTCTATAAAGAATCCCACGCCCTGGAGCTCCTTTTGAGATATTTTAATATATGAGTTACGGCATCCCGATGTGAAGTTCTAGGAGATGACATAAATTGACTAACAACATTTAAAGGAAAGGCAATGTCTGGACGAGTAATTGTGAGATATTTCAATTTTCCCACCACTGTCCTATATTTGTCGGCATCATCAAATATGTCTCCATCTTCAGCCTCGAGTTTCACATTTGGTATCATGGGGGTCACCAGGTTTTGCTCCAGTTAAACCTGTCTCATCTAGTAGATGTAGAACATATTTCCTTTGGGATAGAAAGATTCCTTTACCACTTCGAGAGACCTCCATCCCTAAAAAGTATTTCAAAGGACCTAACTCCTTTGTCTGAAACTTTGTGCCTAGGAAAGCCTTTAGCATACTTATGCCACTGCTATCACTACCAGTAATCACAATATCATCAATATATACCACTAACAAAATATACCGAACTGTAGACTGTTTAAAGAATACTGAGTGATCATATGCACTTCTTTGCAAGCTAAATTCAATTACAACCTCACCAAATCTCCTAAACCAAGCATGTGGTGATTGTTTCAGACCATACGACGACTTTTGCAGTTTGCATACCTTCATTGACTCCCCTTGAGCAACAAACCTGGGTGGTTGCTCCACGTAAACCTCTTCTTGCAAATCACCATAGAGGAATGCATTTTTAACATCCAGTTGGTAAAGCGGCCAATGGTAGCTAGCAGCGAGAGAGATGAATAATCGAACAGAAGCCAGTTTAGCAACTGGAGAGAGTTTTAGAGTAATCCGCACCATAAGTTTGAGCATACCTCTTAGCAACTAAGCGAACCTTCAATCAAGCAACAGAGCCATCATGGTTCATCTTGATAGTAAACACCCATTTACATCCGATCACCTTTTTATCTAGAGGTAAAGCAACCAAATCCCAAGTGTGATTATGTTCCAAAGCCATCATTTCTTCCTGCATGGCCGCTCGCCGCCATTATGGGACAAATCCTCGGTAATAGAAGAGCTCGTGCAATTTCCAATAAATGACGATTCTTTCTTTCGGCCACCCCATTTTGTTGTGGAGTAACAATGCAGGAAGATTGATGAACACCCTTTTGAGAAAGAAAGGAAGTAAATGTGGATGAGAAATATTCCTTGGCATTATCACTTTGTAAGATATGTATAGATTTGTCAAATTGAGTTTTAATCTCAGCATAAAAGGTGCAAAAAATTGAAAATAGTTCTGAGCGATTTTTCATAAGATATAACCAATTAACCTGAGAATAATCATCCACAAAGGTAACAAAATAGTCAAAACCGGTCTTAGATAAAACGGGACAAGGACCTCAAATATCAGAATGTATTAAATCAAAAGAGGATATAACCCGTTTATTCATTCGAGATAGATATGGTACCCTGTGGGGCTTAGCTAATTGACACGACTCACAATCTAATTGAGACACTTGACTAAGACTAGGACATAATTTCTATAAAAACAGGGAGAGAAGGATGACCGAAACGACAATGAAGCTCCAAAAGAAAGAGGTACTCGTGCATGCAATTGATTTTGGCACCTATGTGGTAGAAGAGTCGAGCACATACAAGCCATTGAACTCACGCCCTCTACCAATAATTTGCTTCATCCCAAGATCCTGAAAAATGCAGTGATTAGGGAAAAAAAATGGACACTACAATTAAGAGATTTAGTAATTTGACTCACAAATAAAAGATTAAATGGAAACTGAGATAAACATAAGACAGAAGACAATGGTAGAGTTTGTTGGATGTGCTATCCCGCATCCGACTACAGGAGTTGTAGAACCATTAGCTAAGGTGACACATGGAAAATTAGAAGAAAATTGAAATGATGAAAGTATGCCTGTATTTCCAATCATATGATCCGTGGCATCGGAATCAATAACCCAATTGCGAGACGAGGTAGAAAGACATGCCGTAGAATTACCTGTGTTGGCTAAAATGGAAGTGGAATGTATAACAGATTGTTGAGGAGTGGGCTGTTGAGAAGCATAAAATTGTGTGAGGCGAGCATATTCGTCTGCTAGAATCATAATTTGATGTTGGTATGGAAGCATAGTAGGTGTAGGTAGAAGACCATCCTGAGTAGCAATATTGACAAATTTCCTTATAGGAGTCTGACTTGTGTACCTTGCTGGTTTACCATTTAATTTCCAACAGTTCCTTTTGACATGCCCTTGCTCTCCACAATAATAACAACCACGAGAACCACTACTAGAGATTCTATCTCGGCTACTGCCCCCTCCTCCCGTTAACTTATCACGGGGTTACTGTGATTTCATTTACCAATTTTTTTATCAATTTCATCCATGATTACCAACGTAGCAGCCCAAATCCAAAACAATGGCTTAAAGCCCAAGTCTACTGGAGTAAATAAAGGGCCCAAACTAAATAGCCCACAGCCTAACACTCGGCCCAAACCAAATAGCCTACAAATCCACTGACTACACAACCAAACGCGTCGTCCACTGTTGTTGGGGAATCGATCGACCAAATCACGAGCTCCGATCACTGTCGATCAAATTGAGAGCTCGGACCCAACCCAGTTTTCAACAGACAGCACAAAACGAGTACCCACGTCACGACAACTGCTGAATCATCAACAAATCCACCACCGAATTGTCGAAGAAATTTTGAAAACACTGCACACGACCTGGGCTCCTCTGCAGAACACCTTAGACCAACTCGAGTGGAAGCGCCATCATCAATTAACCATGTTTCCAATAATTGAAAGAGAACAAGGATGATGAAGAAACGAAAAAGAAACTAGCGGAAGAAGAAGCAGAGGTAAGCACCAAACCCTCGCTCTGATACCATGTTGAATGATTTGGAAAACCCTTAATCTCATTACTTTTCATACATGGGGTACATACATATATATACATGTAGAGGATATTTCTCTAAAGGAAATATTCCCATCTAACATGGAAGTTATTCTAGACTTGTACACTTTCCATATAAATCAGATTTACTCCTAAATTAATGCACACAGTTCACAACATGGATGATATAGACCATCCCTCAAGGAACTCGACTAAATGTTTCAAAAATCTGTGTCTTGCAGCATGCTATTTCAAGGTCTTACATGGAGTGAAAATGAAGGTGATCTTGAGGTAATTACTTACATATCGTACGATTTTAATTCTTGGTGAAGTACTTGAGCATGAGAAGTTTACCTCAAGCTTGTTGTCCCATTTAACTGGTTTGTCTTTTAGTTCTGCATTTCAACACTTTTGATTACTATTTGTTCATAAGTTTACTGTAAGTTGGAAATGTCTAAACTTACATTTAATGTTTAAAAAGGGTTAATGAGGTACCCAGGCATTTTACCTTCATGAGGCGGATGTGTAAGCCTCGAGGCGCTATGAGGCAAAAACCTCAAGACAAACAAGCACAATAATTCTAGAAGTATAAAAAGTAGAAAATATTCTCATAGAAAATATTCATAGTGAAACATATTAATTATTAACAAAATAAAAAAGTCAAACTTGCTAGCAAATATGAAATAGATGAATAAAGTAGCACATAAAAGGTTTCAAATAAAGGGTTGGGGCCAATGAAGTAGGTGAAGTGGTTGGATTTTGTTAGCTGCGTACCCGATTGTAATCTACTACAAGAAGTAGAAACAACTTAGAAATCGATTATATCATCACTAATAGTACGATTTTTATGGAAATCATCAACATAATTATTTCCCTTAATCATCCTCCTCTGTTCTTTCTCATTCTTTGTTATAACCCTCAATTTGCAATGGCGTGTTCTGCTTCCCTTTTCCCTTCCATGCAAAGACAAAAAGGAAAATAAAAGATCCCATAAAACATTTTAGGCTATAAAAAAAATAGGCCAAAAATGTCTGGAGATAAATGAGTGAACACCTTAGTTCCCCTAAGGTTTAGCCTTGAGACATAACCTTCTCAAACGACACTTAAAGCATAAGTGATGCCGAAGCAACAACAAGAACAATGAAGAAAGAGAAGAAAGCAAACAGAGAGAAAATGAGGGAAGAATGTGATTTTATTCAATCTTCAAGTTGCCCTTCTTACAACCAATGGACCTCTTTATATAAGCCAAAAACCTAACTAATAAGGCAAGCACGATTACTAAGGAAAATTATGATCTTCCTTTTACAAAATCAATTTACTAAAATGAGTAAAATTCAATAATGGAAAATATTATTGTAATTAACTTCGATTACGCCTCGAATATACTTTCGGAAAATATTATTGTAATTAACTTCGATTACACCTCGAATATACTTTCCAATTTGCATGAGTAAGTTTCGGGTGTTTTATGAAGCCTCGCGTGAGATAGGATTCGGTTCAAACTTCAAATAGTTTTTAAAGAATGCAAACATCTAATGTATGCTTTATTTCTAAAGAAGATGAATCAGAAATACTGAAAGATGGAGTTTTGCTTTGGTTATGACTTTTTTTTTGAATCTTTGTATTTTGTTGAGGTCTTCTGATTGAAGTGTCTATGAACTTTCAGTAATTTACTCTTAGTAATTCAAATTTGTGAGAAAAAAAAATGTCTCTTATAGATGTCGAACCTCAAATTATAGAGTTCGATTTTATTCTCTTAATAGCCTTTAAAAAACACGATTTAGCTATTGCTTTCTGGCTTAGCATTTTCAATGTAACAAAAACAATACACGAGTAATTTAGGATGCTGGGAGAATGTCAAAGAGTTCATATCCGGAGAGCAAGGGACCCAGGGAGGGGATGGGACTTCGTAAGTTTCACCTTTTTTGTGTATTTAATTTTTGAAAGTTAAACTCAAACTAACCTCCTTCAAATCTTGATCCTCGCAAATAAAGAAAATATTGACCTTATTCTCAGTTGGACTCGTGAACTTGTTGCCATTACATGATACTAATATATTTCCGTTGCTTGCTGCATGGAGTCTGATTTTCTTTCTTGTATTGTCAAATGCAGACTTGTTGTAGAGCTGCTAGTGTCCTTTCTCATTTACTGAAGGATAATATTCAATGCAAGGAGAGGGTATGCAGTTTCCTTTTTATTTATGTAACATATTTCTTTAAAATGTTTGGAGGAAGAAGATTACTTTTGAATGGCGGTTATTGTTGAGCATTATTGGTAGAGAACATGACAGAGAAAGAGAATAAGAGTGAAGAGACAGAGAAAGAGAATAAGAGTGAAGAGAAGAGAGAAATAGACGAAGAAAATAAAGAAAAAAGGGGTGATTGAAGAAACAGCATATGGGAGAGGTTTCAAAATATTAATATAGTGCATGATTGGCAAAGCTTAAAGTAAAATTCAAGTGATTATAAGTTGTAGGTCTTATGGAACTTGGGATAATAAGTGTGTTATAAGTTGTGGGTCCTATTAAGGCGTGGATAAAATATATGTTTGACCACTTAAATTAAATTTAAGTTTTGCGAAAAATGCACATAATCAATTCAATTCAGCAATCACGTGTAAATTTTGAACCTTGGTTCCCTTTATATAGTACACAAGTTAAATTCAAGGGAACTTTTAATGCATCACAAGCTAATTAATTAAGAAAATCCTGGTTAATCAAAACTAATAGAACCTATTCTAAATTAAACTCTACCTCTAACCCTCTTCCTCCCAAATTATGTCATTGATTCCTTATTAATTATTCCCAATTTAAGGCTGTAGTCAACTATGTAGTTCATTTCTTATTGTAATATGGAAGTTGCTATAGGTCCTTCGACTTGACCTGGAGGCTCCTATGCCCTCATTGAGAGGTCCAGAACCTTTGTTGCACCGTGTGGTGAAGTACCTTGCGCTTGCCTCTTCCATGAAAAGCAAAGATGGTAAAACAAGCTCATCTGGGTACCAGTATGCCCAGCCAATCATCCTAAAACTGCTTGTTATTTGGCTCTCTGATTGTCCAAGTGCTGTGCAGTGTTTTCTTGATTCACGTCCTCATCTTACATACTTGCTTGAGTTAGTATCAAATCCAACGGCAACAGCATGTATAAGGGGATTGGCTGCTGTACTCTTAGGAGAGTCTGTCATATACAATAAAACCAGTGATAGTGGAAAAGATCCTTTCAGTATAGTTGATGCCATAGGCCAGAAAGTTGGTCTGACGTCGTATTTTCTGAAGTTTGATGAAATGCAGAAAAGCTCGGTTTTTAACTCTGCAAAGTCTGCTATGCCTCGTAAATCATTGACAAGATCTAATGCTGCCAGTATGGCTGAGATTGAAGATGTTGATGAGAAAGAGACAACTAATCAGAAGAATGAGGATCATCCGTTGCTTGAGTTGATGTTTGATTTGCAGTTTGTTTCCTTTGTAAAAGGTTTGGAAGTAAATATTAGGGAACAAATTGTAGAAATTTATAGTCATCCAAAGAGCCAGGTGGCAGTGGTGCCGGCAGAACTGGAGCAGACTAGTGGAGAAAGTGATGGTGAGTATATCAAGAGGCTAAAGATGTTTGTCGAGAAGCAGTGCCATGAGATACAGGTATTTTTCTTTGGATAATTTTTTGGGTTCTATTTTATTATCATTTTTATATACAATACAAAGATCAAAGTATTTAATATGTTTACATCTCCGTCAAGTCTGAATTGATTATTAATTTTTTCATCTAGATGTCAATGTTTTAATCAGCCATAGTTAGCAAAGAGGTAATAACTGAGAAGTTTCTGTACATTTTCTGTATTTAAATAGATACTATCTTGGTATATTGCCTAAAATTGCTACGGTTGATGTTAAAATAAAATTGAAATTACTGTTCCTGAGTTATTACATGATCTGATATTATTGCCGAATATGTAAGCACATGGCTATTGATTCTCCTTCCTGTTTGATTTGAAGAAAGCAGTCTTGCCAGCTGTATGCTTTTTGTTTTTGGCTGCTTTCTTTGTTGTCATTGATCTTGCATGGCCTTTTACTTGAGGCAAACTTGAATACAAATTTTACATTTATCTTTAGTTGCAATTTCACATTACAACCTGAAACTTTGCTATAAGTTGAGTAACTTACAACGTTTTGAACCCTAAATCGTCTAGTTCGAAATTCTCTCTCTTGAATATCTGCCTATCCTGGCTAATCTTTACATCTTTTTGCTATTCTCATCTTCACTGTAGGACCTTCTGAGCCGGAATGCAACTTTGGCCGAGGACTTGGCGAGGACTGGTGGTAGTGGTTTGTCGCAGATTGAAAATAGAGCTAGTGTTGGCTCAGAAAGAGTCCAACTCGAGAGCTTGCGTCGAGAGCTTCAAGAGGCCTCCCAACGCGTAGAGATCCTCAAAGCTGAGAAAACTAAGATAGAGTCTGAAGCTTCAAATTACCGAAGCTTAGCTGTCAAGACGGAATCTGATCTCCAAAGTTTGTCCGAGGCATACAATAGCCTCGAACAGGCGAACTTTCAGCTCGAAAGGGAAGTAAAATCTCTAAAAAGTGGTGGAGCCACCCCAGACCTGAATATCCAGGCAATAAAGGCAGAAGCACGGGAAGAAGCTCAGAAGGAGAGTGAAGTTGAATTGAACGATTTGCTTGTCTGTCTCGGGCAAGAGCAAAGCAAGGTGGAGAAGCTTAGTATGAGGTTAATGGAGTTGGGTGAGGATGTTGATAAATTACTTGAAGGCATTGGGGATGAGACGGAACTTCCAGAATACGAAGAGGAAGAAGATTGATTTATCTCTCTTTAGAGGTTTCTGGTTTAAATTATTGGGTTACTTTCGTTTTATAACAGTTACGTCGAATTGTGTCCTTTGTACATCCTTTCGTAAATGTACAGCGTGGTAATTTAATTTTATGATGTTGAAACTTAGAAATGAGCCTGGATTACCTCTTCTTGGTGCTAATTGAATGATCAGTTCGAATCAGCACTCTTTATCAACCATTTTTTTCATCAATTAAGGAAAATTTTCGATCAGATTGGTGATATATGCATACGAGTAATTTCCACACAATTGTCTTGGATGCTTGTACAAGGATCATTGGAGTGGCCAAAAAAGATTTACGTTGTCGAAACAAAATTTTGTCTATGAAGGCAGGGGTTTTTGTCTTTTTAGCCTGCATTTAGTATGCTTGTGAGTTGTCATGTAGTTTAATATCAAGTTGATATTAAGAAAATCTTCTTTTTATTAGGTTCAATAAACTATATAAAATTGTTGGACGTGTGAAGCTAATTAATGCAAGAGCATGCTTGAAACGGGGTTTGATCTATTGTCACTATTTGGAAATTGCCCAATAGAACCTTTGCAAGGTATCATTCGAAGCAGAGTGGGCTTGGAGTGTATTCTCAAGCTTGATTTTGGGTGATATAGGATGGATTGCACCACCACATAATACTATAGTTTTTGGGTAAAATGATTGCATATTCTTAAATGAGTTGGTAGTTAGAGATCCCGTATTCGAGTCAATGTTAGAGCATTTTCATGGAATGAGTGTATAATGCAGAAGCATGAGCATGAGCATGAGCATATTGTCGCTATTTGAGAATGGTATAATAGCGCCCTCGTAAGGCGTCGTTCGAAGTGAGGTCCAAATGGGGTGGATTCTCAGGCCTGATTCTAGATGATAGGGTGGATTGCACCTCTCCCATCAACTATAGTTTTTGGATAAAATAATTTCATCTCCCTCATTAACAGATAGTACACTTTTCTTTCAATGAAAATGATATAAGGGTACTTGGAGAAATTCGTACATGATTAGATTATCTTAATGTTTTCCTCTTATACAAAGGGTATTGAGCGAGTCTCATTTCTCCATCATAATTGAGAGAAAAATAGAGATGCGAGTCTAAAATACATTGTAATTCTACAGTGACACTGGGATCATGTATTTTCTGGTTTTCATTTTCCTAGTTCTGGTTATTTAGTTCTCTCGGTCAATCCATAACAAAAGCTAGCTTAATTCATAACAAAAGCTAATGGTAGAACTAGATGAATTGAGCGACATAGTTTATTATAACTATAAATAAAAGCAATGAGATTGTTAGTTGACAAATGGTATAGTAGTTGGAAAATGGGTCGGGTTGTTCATCTGAATCAGCCCAATCCAAATACTTTACGATATGAGAAAATTACCTCAAAACCTGCATTTAAAGATTACATTTCAGAAAACAGGGGATTGAGTTTTATTTTCACAAATCAGGTGGTAAATAAGATTAGTTAAGATAATAAATTAAATCACCCCCAATACAATACAACGCACCCCACCTCACTCCCAATCTAAAATCCCCAAATCATTTCTTGACTTCTCTCTCTTCTCCAAAATCTCTCTCTTCCAGCTGCACAACAAGGTGTCACCACTGCTGCGCGCCTTGCCTCTCTGCCTTATCTCATCTCCGCCACTCTCTCCCACACCCCACCATTTTAAATCCCAAACCCAATCAGTAACTTCTCTCTCTTTCTCTCATTCTCTCTCTCTACCTTCTCCGACGATGTCAGCGTAGAGGGGTGAAGGCGATTGTGCCTAGTTGGTGTTGGTGGCAGTGGTGTCGATCTCTTCCCCCCTCTCTCTCCACCTAACCCACTCCTTTTCTATATTCCAGCGCTGAGCTGTCCATGACCCTCCCTACTAACTTCATCCGAGTCTCAATCTCCATTGTGTTCACGACCATCATTCCAGCATTGTTGAAATTATTACTGTTGTCAAACCCTAATCCGCCATCATCACCACTCAGCGCCGCTTTGGCCGGAGTTGGGAGGGGGTACTTCTGGACATCAAATTTGGCGGACGTTTTCTGACTGCCACAGCCACCGATCGACTCCCCGGAGTAGGCGAGCTGCAAAGAGCTGTCATAGTGAGAAAACTCGTCGCGGTTAGGGTTGGTCACCGTCACGTACTGTCGTAACGGAGAATGTCGGGAACTGTACGACGTTGACAACAATACTTTTGTTGAAAATAATCCGGAAAACAATACTTTTGTCGCCACCATTGAGTTATACGAGTTGTTGGTGATGTGTGGTTGTTCTAGCAGTGACGATTTTGGTGATGTGTGTGGTTGTGGTTGGATCTAGTGCGAGGTGGTGGTGTGAGTTGATGGTGGTGTGGGCTGTGTTGGGGTGCGAGGTGGCGGCGATGTGGGCTGTGTTGGTGTGCGAGGTGGTGGTGGTAGCGATGACTGTAATTTTGTCGATGTTGTTAGGGATGAATTGCTTGGGAATTGTTAGGGATGAATTGCCAACATGGAAAGACTCGTCTAGGTGTGGGGGCCAACAGGTGTTTCCGACCATGGGTCTTGCTGGACGGCGCTATTCCGACAATTTTTGCATTTTCAAGCGATTTTTTTTAATGTTGATTTCTCCC
>CAIGRH010165422.1:0-11729 GCA_903798295.1 Fraxinus nigra | reverse complement strand
CGTCATTCTTGTTCTCTGTGTGGGTCACCATTGGAGGCTGGATAATTAGACAGCTTGGATTGCAAATCGTGATCATTGGAGTTCATGAATTAGCAAAAGAGTTTGCGAAATTCATCCAAGGTATTATTCTAAACACAGTTTCTATCTAAACACATTATAGATCCTTGTTTGGGAATCCAAATTTGCTTTACTTCCGCTGCGCATGACTAAGTAGGGTTCCCAACAACAAATTCTCTAGATTATTCCATTCTTGCTTCAAGAAATGCGAGTAAATATGAAGTCTCCGGAACTTTCTACCTTACAATGATTTGTTCATTCAGAAGAATATAGTGGAAGTGGTGAGTAGAATAAAGATGATGAACGTCGACCGTTTCAGACTTTCAGTAAAGAAGCGAATGAAGGTTGGAGCCACTACTTCTTTAACTAATATAGGTATTTCTCAGTGAAAATCCAAATAATGCTCAGTTGCTGCTTATGTAACCACTGGTTCTGCCTCCATCATCGCCGACCTTGCAGGTATAGTAAATCTTTAATTTGGGCGGTCCAAAGTTGAGTGTAGGTATTTATCCTTTGACAATGAACGTCTTGTTAAACAAAAATATTCATGGAAGCTGTATTTCTTTCATAGTATAAAACATATATATACAAATTATAGTAGGGATAAATGGAGAAAATAATTATTGACAGAAAATATTTTGTTTTTCTAAAGCATAGAGTCTATTGAGCTTTTTTCCAAAAAGTTCAAATCCTCAAATTGATCTCCTATTTGTAATTCGACAAATATGCTACTACAGTAAACTAAGTATCAGATTATACAATCACAAAATATGCAATAGTCATGTAATTATAATTTTCATTATCAGAATATGTGAGTGACATTGCCCTTAGGATACGCAATGTCCAACTGTTTCAACCAGCATCAACCAAACCAAATCCACTATCATATCAAAAAAGTTAGAGGTACATCTATTACATGTATTTGTTGAAGTTAGTTGTCACTTTGGCTGTTACGTTTTTTGTCTCATCGTTTGAATGTTGTTTTTGTAATCAATATCATGTGATTTAAGTACTATAGTTGTTGATTTAATTTTTGTAAAGTTGTCTAAGTATGGTCTTATGTATGGTTGTCAACTTGATAGATTGGAGCAGGTAGCAAGAAAGAAAGGAATATGTGGTTCTTTTTCTCCATTTGTTTTCACTCTTAAAACAGAGTTTTTTTTTCTCTGTCATATCCAATAAGCATTAAGCAAATCCGGTAAGCTTCTGTCAAATTTGGTAAGCAATGTGTAAATCGGGTAAGTTAAATGTTTTAAAAAGAAACCGGTAAGTTAGTGGCAAATCCGATAAGGAGTGAAGAAACCGGTAAGCATAGTGTAAACCCGATAAGTTCAACTCTTTGAATCAATAATCTTTCATGGTATCAGAGCTCCTTTGATCTTAGAAAGAGGAACGTAAGAAGAGAAGAAAAAGAAGAACAGAAGAAGCAGACAAAAGAAACCATCAGCAAAGTTATATTCAGTTGACAGAAAAATAAATGGCTTCAAGAGGTTTTTCAACACCATTGCCTTCTACCTTCACCGGAGAAAATTACAACTTCTGGGATGCAAAGATGAAGGCTTACCACAAAGCCTATGATTTGTGAGAGATAATTGATACTAGAGTTGAGCCTCCTCCTTTGAGAGCGAATCCAACAGTTGCTCAGATTAAATAGCATAGTGAAGATGTAGCAAAAAAGTTCAAGGTACTCTCTTGCATTTAATCTACCATATCAGATGCTATCTTCACAAGAATCATGACTTGTGAGACTGCAAAAAAGGCCTGGGATGTTCTGAAAGAGGAATATCAAGGAAATGAAAGAACAAGGCAGATGCAAGTACTTAATCTTAGAAGAGAGTTTGAGACTTTGAAGATGAAAGACACCGAGGCTGTAAAGGATTTCTCATATAGGATGATGAAGGTTGTAAATCAGATCAGACTATTAGGAGATGATTTACCAAATAAAAGAGTGGTAGAAAAGGTTTTAATAAGCCTTCCTAAAAAGTTTGAAGCCAAGATATCATCATTGGAGGATTCTAGAGACCTGTTATCTATAACCTTGGCTGAATTGGTGATTGCATTACAAATAGAAGGAGCCATGTTTTCTAAAGGAAAATACAAAGCTCAAACGAGCTTTGGTGTGAAGAAACCGCAGACAGAAAAGAAGGAACCTAAAGGCAGCAAATTGGAAACAAAGAGGACAAGTTTGCACATTGTCCTCATTGTAAAAGAAAGGGTCATTCTCCTAAATGGTGTTGGTATAGGCCAGGAGTTCAATGTAGAGGCTGCAAATAATTTGGCCATGTTGAGAAAGTATGCAAAGCTAAAAGGGGGGAAGCAACCACAGCAGCAGGTAAAAATGGCAAAAAATTAGGATGAGCTGCTTAAAGAACATCTGTTTTCTACTATCAAGGCTTGCAACAAGCTTGAAACCTGGCTATTGGATATTGGTCGCACTTACCATATGACTACAGACTCCAGCATTTTCGTGGAACTGAATAAAGCTTACAAATCTAGAGTTAAAGTGGGAAATGGTGCATTTGTGGAAGTGAAAGGCAAAGGAATGATTGTTGTTCAAACTTCAACATGTATTAAACATATTCCTAATGTTTTATAGGTGCCTGAGATATATCAGAATCTAATTAGTGTAGGGCAACTGTTAGAGAAAAATCATGCCTTGATGTTTAAAGAAAAAGCCTGCACTATATTAGATTAAACTAGAAATGAGTTAATGACAGTTCAAATGAGAAACAGAAGCTTTCCTATAGATTGGAAAGATGTTACTACTCATACATGTTTAGCTAAAGAAAGTGAGTNAAGTGAAAGGCAAAGGAATGATTGTTGTTCAAACTTCAACATGTATTAAACATATTCCTAATGTTTTATAGGTGCCTGAGATATATCAGAATCTAATTAGTGTAGGGCAACTGTTAGAGAAAAATCATGCCTTGATGTTTAAAGAAAAAGCCTGCACTATATTAGATTAAACTAGAAATGAGTTAATGACAGTTCAAATGAGAAACAGAAGCTTTCCTATAGATTGGAAAGATGTTACTACTCATACATGTTTAGCTAAAGAAAGTGAGTCTTCTTTATGGCATAGACGATTTGGTCATGCTAGCTATACTTCACTTAGGCAAATGTATGACTTTAATCTTGTTGAAAGCCTGTCTAAAATCACTGATGCTACTTGTGTCTATGATGTCTGTCAACTTGGGAAGCAAACAAGATTGTCATTCCCTAAGAATAAGTCAAGAAGGGCTCTTAATAAACTTGAGTTAGTATACTCAGATGTCTATGGTCCAATGAAAGTTACTACATTGAATGGCAGCAAGTATTTTATCCTTTTCATTGATGACTTAACTAGAATGTGTTGGGTTTATTTCTTGAAAGCTAAGTCAGAAATTGTAGCTATGTTTCAAACATTCAAGAGAATGGTGGAGAATGAAAGTGGATGTAAGATGAAAACTATCAGAATAGACAATGGAACTGAGTATAGTTGTGGACAATTTGACAATTTCTGCAAAGATGAGGATGTTAAGAATCAGTTAACCATTCCATATTCTCCTCAACAGAATGGAGTCAATAAGAGAAAAAATAAGACTGTAATGGAAATGGCTATGTACTTGTTGATTGAGAAGAAAGTACCTAAGGAGTTCTAGGCAGTGGTAGTTAACGCTGTTGTTTATCTTCTCAACCATTTGCCAACAAAAGCATTGGAGAAGAAGACTACATATAAGATCTGGTATGATGTCAAACCAGATATCTCGCACTTGAAAATGTTTGGGAGTATTTGTTAAACTGATATTGCTGTTACAAAAGGATTAGGCTGAAGTTAGGATATTGGTCGATTATTGTAGAAATGCCAAAGGATATAGGGTGTTCAATCCTCGGTCAAAAAAAGTAATCTCCAGCAAAGCCTAAGGAGATATCAAGGTGAATGAAGAAGCTATGTGGAATAGGGCGGAAAGTTTTGTTGAAAAAACAACAAGAGGATCGATTCCTCAAAACAAACAGGGAGGAATCAATGAAGATGAAATAGAATCTAATGATTAATCAGATTCAGATGATGGTAGAATGAAGATGAGACCTCTTGTAGACATTTATGTAAGATGTAATGCTACTATAGTTGAACCTGCAAACTTTGATAAAGCATCTAAATCACTTGATTGGATGGTTGCAATGGAGAAAGAGATCAAGATGATTGAGACAAATAAAACTTGCGAACTAGCTGACAAACCACTGGACAAGCAAGTCATTGGAGTAAAATGAGTATCTAAGACTAAGCTAAATTCTAATGGCTCAATCAATAAAATAAAAGCTAGATTGGTAATTAAGGGTTATGCTCAGCAGTTTGGTATTGATTTCATTGATACTTTTTCCCTAGTTGCAAGATATGAGACTATCAGGTTGCTTATGGCAATTGCAGCTTAAAGTGGTTGGAAAATCTACCAATAAGATGTCAAATCAGTTTTCCTAAATGGCTATCTGAATGAGCAAATTCTCATAGAGCAACCTGAAGACTTTCTGATAGAAGAGAATGAGGATAAAGTTTATCTATTAAAGAAAGCATTGTATGGCTTGAAACAGGCTCCAAGAGCCTAGTATAGTCGAATTGATAATCATCTTGGTGATCTTCATTTTACAAAGAGTTTAAATGAACAAACTATGTATATAAAACAAGTAGAAGCAAAAATGGTCATCATATCACTCTATGTTGAAGATCTCTTGATCACAGGTAGAAGCAACAAATCAATTAGAGAAATGATAGATGAATTGGAGAAAGCTTTTAAAATGACAGATCTGGGTGAGATGCGTTACTTCCTAGGAATGGAGATTTATTAAGATCAGCAAGAAATTTTTATCAGTCAAAGAAAGTTTGCAAAGGATGTGCTAAGGAGATTTAACATGGAAAACTACAAAGCTGTTAGCACACCATTAGCTCAGAATGAAAAATTATTGAAGGAAGATGGTACAAAGCAAGTTGATGCAAAGGTTTATAGAAGTTTGATTGGAAGTTTAATGTATTTAACAGCAACCAAACTTGATATTACATATGCTGCAAATCTTCTATCAAGGTTCAAACAAGAGCCTAGTGAGTTACACTTTCAAGCAACCAAACGTATCCTGAGATATATCAATGGAACTGATGAAATGGGATCTGATTTAAGAAGTCAAAATTGTGCAAGTTAACCGGCTACACTAATAGTGATTGGGCAGGGAGTTTTGAGGATATGAAGTGAAGAGCACTGCTGGCTACATATTCTATGTTGGTTCAAGTATCCTATGCTGGAATTCAATAAAACAAAAAATAGTAGCACAATCAACAGCTGAAGCTGAATACATGGCTGCTTCAGAAGCTACCAATCAAACAATTTGGCTAAATAAGGTGTTAGAAGATAAGGACATAGTTATCTATTGTGATAATCAGTCAACAATTGCTGTGGTGAAGAATTTAGTCTTCCATGGTAGAACCATTCAATCAGAGAAGCTCAAGAACAAAGTGAAATAAAGTTGGTGCATTGCAAAGCTGATGATCAACTTGCAGACATATTAACAAAGTCTTTAGCAAAGGCAAGGTTTGAAACATTGAGAAACAATCTTGGTGTTTCCAGTAAAAGTGACAAAGAGGAATGTTGAAGTTAGTCTGTCACTTTGGCTGTCACGTTTTTTATCTCATCATTTGAATGTTGTTTTTGTAACCAATGTCATGTGATTTAAGTACTATAGTTGTTGATTTAACTTTTGTAAAGTTGTATGGTCTTATGTATGGTTGTCAACTTGATAGATTGGAGTAGGTAGAAAGTTGTTGACAAATCATGTGTTTTGTAGTTTATATATTCAGCAAGAAAGAAAGGAATGCGTGGTTCTTTTTCTCTGTTTGTTTTCACTCTTAAAACATAGTTTTTTTTCTCTGTCAAATTCGGTAAGCATTAAGCAAATCCGGTAAGCTTCCATCAAATCCGATAAGCATTGTGTAAATTCGGTAAGTTCAGTATTTTATAAAGAAACAGGTAAGTTAGTGGCAAATCCGGTAAGGAGTGAAGAAATCGATAAGCATGGTTTAAACCCCGTAAGTTCAACTCTTTGAATTAATAATCTTTCAGTATTCCTGTGGTGCACTCTCCATGTTCAATGATATTAAAATCTCCCTCAACTAGCCATGACCCATCCATAGTGAGGAAAAAATGGTGAAAACTCATACACGAGTCCTTCCTACCAAAAAGAAAACATGAAGCATAGGCAAGAGAAAGATAAATTAGACTTACTAGTCTGGGATTCTCAATTTTCTCATGGAAAAATTAAGGATAATCGACAAGAAAAGAAATAGTAGTCCCATATTTCAAAAACACCCAAATTTTATTCGACACATTATCCATTCTTATGTCAAAATATAAGGATCGATGGATAAAGTCAAAGTTTTTCTTCAAACAGAAGGCTCCAAAATCAAGAAGTAAATATGGAGTTGAAAATGTTTCCTAAGATGCCTAAGAGTAGATGTACTAGCTACCATCCTCACATTCTATATAAAGACACATCAAAACCACTAAGAGGGAGAACATTGCATGTCTAATAGGTGCTTTGAGTCACTCATTTAGAAGGATGAGAAGTATCTGATATCTAGCTCTGGACTACAAAAAAACCATAATCAACCTACCTCTCTACCAACCCAACCAAGCCCTCAGAAGAATTATTGCAAAAGGTCCTTGTTGGTGGAACACCAAGTGAAATGTGCATTCTTTGTTAGATGGAATAAAGGCCTCTACATTCTCATACAACTGAGTTGTAGGCTAGCAACTGGAACCAGAGAATGTGTAGTAGGGCTCGAATCAGGATAAAATGACTTTACTCTCGAAATTGTCAAATAAACTCGAGCAAAAGGTCTAGAATAACAAAGGATGTGAGCTTAGTAGGAGCAATGGAGTAGTAATAACTGCTATAGAAGAAGATACCAAGATAGGTATTACCTAGAAGAGACGTCACTAACTGATATTGAAATAACGAGATTTGACCCAACTAACTCCTTGAGTGGATGATTATGTGTAATATACAGAATTAAAAAATAAAAATTAATAATTATAACAAGTCATAAATTATTGAATCTAGATGAAGTTTAATCAAATTAAACCTTAGCGATTGATCAAGCATACATATCAAAGTAGTAAAGTAAATTAACATCAAAGTAGTAAAGTAAATTAACATCGAGATTTGTTTATGAAGGAAAACCTTTGAAGAACTCTTTAAGAGATAAAAACACCTCGAGGCACTCCTTGCCAATAAAATATCTATTAGAAAAGATTTAACTTACAGTTGGTCCAGACATAACTAAAATTTAGTAGACTCTGAGAATCCAACCTGTAGTCACCGAAGAACTCTTCGATTGTAAGCTTCAGTACCTTCCAAACCTTCTTTTTCCTTTCTTGATCACCAAGAAAGAACTCGTTCTTTACAAACTAGAATCTCAATCGCTGTTCCCGATTTTCAAAACTCTAAAAGCTACTTGATAAAAGATTTTATTGGTACTTTGATCTTTTTTTTTTTTTTGATCTTCTAAAAGATGTTCTCTTGAATGAAGAAAGGCTCAACACCCCCCAGGGACGATGTATGGCTTGGGTTTTATAATATGAAGTGTTAAATGTTATTTAGGATTGTAAAAAATCATCAAATCACGATCTAAGGTTTTACCGAATATGTCGTTCGCTCGAGCAGTAACCTTGCAGATAGCGATCGAAGGCCTATCTATTCGAGCGTTTCCCTAGCGGACATCGAGTGATCACTTCACTACTAAAATTGCTAGAGTTCTGCTCCAGGCGAACTTCAGACGTTTTTGTCTCGACTTGGTCTTCTTGAGCTAACTTTGGTTCATTCCAAAGACACTTCCATCTCCGACAACTTGACCCTAATTACAACTCATTGAATGAGATTTTGGACAAGGAATTTGCCAATATACTTTAGACCTAACAACCTTCCCATTTGGCATTTCGTGGGGAAATCATTTATTTAAAAATTAAACAATAAACACAACCTAACTTCTATCACCCCAAAGACTCAAACTCAAACCTACTTTTCAATTGCTTGCCATACATGTTTTTTGAAACATATCAAATCACACAATACAAAGTGTAAAAATTCAAGGAAACTGATAATAAAGTATATTACTACGCCATATATACAATGCAAGTAAAAACAAGTAACACCACTTGCATCAATAACTTAGAAACTAAAACATAGCATCAAAATATAATATAACTAGAAATATCAAAATATGATATCAATATTATACAAAAACTCCAAACACAATATCGATATTAAAATCCCAAGATGTTTACTATCCAAATAAAATTAACACTCTTACTATCCCTAAATCATTACTATTGACCTTCCCGAAATAAATACTATCACTCCAACTTTTGTCACGAATAACAAAGGAAAACGAGCAATATAATCATGAATAACAAAGGAACGAATGCACTACTTATGCAATACCATGTCATGAAAACTCAAATCACGTAATTACATGAACAGTTATTTAATTACTTATACAAGTATAATTCATGAACAACTCACTCTTTCCGCACAACTCACTCTAAACTTATATGGAGTAAATAGTATAAGAGACTCATGTGTGAAAAGTGCTACTATTGTGTTGTAAGCAAGACTCAAAACCTTAAATTTGTCAGAAATGATATGCATAAGAAATCATTGGTGAATGAATATTTTTCTCAAATAATGAAAGTCAAACCAAGTGCTACTATGACCTTTTAATCAAAATAGCTTATACTTATTTTGTATAACTTTTTCTTCCCCTATCTGTAAGTATATAATTTTTTCTCTATTTTATTTTTCACATCTTATATGCAGATTCTTCTTCATTAAACTTTCTAAATGATCTTTGCAACGAGCTTTGGTAGAAAACTCCCAAATCCGATGACAATAGGGCACTAGGTTTTAGATAACCTAGCAGGCTTAATCACTCAAGTCATAAAAGCTATGAAGAGAAATATAAGTCGTAAAGCAGACTTCTTATCTACGAAGCTCATACACAAAAAACCAGTTAGGGATTGGAGTAAATAAGCAAATAATTTTCTCAAACTCTTTTTAGCTTGGAAGCACTTGTCAATCCATAACTACAACAACATAAATTTTACGATCTTGATTAAGTCCTTCTAGGAAACAGTTGTTAATTCTCAAGATTCATAAATGATGGGTGCAAACCCCAAGGCAGTAACTAACAATATGGGGACTTGGGCTTGATCCCCAAGGCGTAAGTAAGGTTTGTCTAAGGCTTGTGACTCTAATAGTGGTGCCCTGGTTGGTGGGCATTGTTAGAGTAGACGACCATGTTAAGGGCCAAACCTAGGCCATCACGTATTGATTTTTTGGGAACGTAAGGCCCATTCATGGTGGCATAAGGCCATGTTGGAGGTTGGTTCAGATCGACAACTCAAGGTCGAAGTCGGTAAATGTAAAGTCGGGTGCTTTGGGCTTTGGTCGGGGTACATTAGGACGCATACTATGTGGGATCCCATTGGGATGCATGCTAATGGAGTTTTTATGTTATGTTTACCATACCATAATTTTTTGTACAATGCTAGATTGCACGATTGGCTTGTATATTGGCTTGTAGGAGAAAGATAAGGAGTTTAGTGTTAGGAGTGAGATGTAAGCTTGATTTTTGTCTCTCCTAGTAGATGTCATAGTATGGCAACTCTTTATAAACTTTAACGTTGTCGAGTCTACCTTATTCTGAAAAGATTTTGAAGTAAGCTCGAGTTTTTCTTATTAGGTTTTGGAATGAAAGAGAAAATAGTGTGGGATTAAAGTCCGAGTCTGGGCGATGAAATCAATATTTCATTGTTAGACTATACCCTACCAACTGAATAGTTGATCGACAATGGAATAGTAAACTTTTGGTTCACTTGCACAAGTCACCACTTATTTCTCATGAGATGCAAATGCAATGCTTGAGAGGTTTAATGATCGACCTCAAAAGCAAGATAAGTGTGATCAAATAGAGGAATCGAGATAGATGTCTATCTTTATCTCACCATAAGGTTTTTCGATTGAGATGCTATCTCTGTTGGTCTATCGTGTACTAGTCGAGGGATTTTGCGGTGATTAGAGCACTCATCCGTTGGATTAGTGAAACCCAATCAATGCGATGATTAATATTCTTAGTATGCATTCTTAGTTTTTTTCATTAGGTGAGTCAGGTTTAGAAAAAAGTCTTTGTAGATTTTCTACTCCTCTCTTCGTGCAATCTTAACTATGCTATTGTTCGTCGAAGAACTAACTTTTCTATCTCTCTTTTAGTTTTCCCTTACATGGTCAAAGAAAAAGTTATGTAACATAACGAAAATGACAACTAAAATAGCAACTTGAGATAGGGAAGAGCAAACCAAGAAATGACATAGAAAAGATAGATATGGTAATTTGTGTAAAAGAAAGATGATCATGCACTAACATAGCTATTGAAGTCCACTTCTTCCTTTATTTTTCTTTCTTTTCAGTATGCCGCTCTGCAATAGAGAGAATGAACAAAAATCCAACCCAAGGCATATGTTGATTATAAAATTCTTCTCTCTCTCAACCTCATGGGGTTTTCTCATCGTTAAAAAAATAGATCTTATAGGTTTTGTAAAAAGTACTTCAATTTCTTCCAGAGGAAAATGATTAACATTTCATGAATAGTCTGGACATTGAGGAATATCTAGGAATGCATTTCAAGACTTTCTAGCTTTAACTAGTTGACTATTCACTTTCTTTAGACAACATATATGTTCCTAATGAAGAAAAAAGATGGCATCTGGAGATTTTATATTGAGTACAAGGATAAAAGCCTAACTATTAAAGATTCTTTAGTAATAAGTCTTACACTATTATTGAAGGATATGTGGATGAGTTACATGTGGCAAGGTGTTCTACAAAATAAATCAGAGATCTTCTTATTACTAGATCAGGATTTTTGACAATCTACTTGGCAGGATTGAGCAATTAGCTTTATTGACCAAAAGCCAAAAGGGACAAGCCTCTCTCCGAACCCACCTTACTTCCTTTAAAGAATGGAACTTTATTTTCGTACATTGCAAGGGAATTTAAGGTGCTTAGTAAGAAACTCCTTATGTCAAAAGACTCAACCCCGACAATATCCTAACTATGATAAAAGATTACGATGAAAAACCATACACATTGTACACATAGTTACCCAAAGAAAGAAAGTGGAAAGACAAACACGACCAATGGAAATATACTTGCATTTTATTGAAATTGAGAGAGTACCGCAAATGAATTTGACTTGTATTGGGTTTTTGAATTAACTCTCACAAATTAGCACTAGCTTGATGCAAACTAGAGGTGATCCAGTTGTACCTTCTAATATGTCTACCTCAGCCCCTTAGCTCTATGTTTTCACATCAAGCAAATAAAAGACGTCAAAGGGGCTTCTTATTAATCAAACGTATACTCTTACATCTATATATAGATTCTGATTCATCAAGAATACTCAAGAAAAACATAGTTGAACTAGTATGTGTTTGTTTTTTAGGTTTGCTGGCATTTGAGACCTTACATCTTCATTTTTATACTTCCAATGTGAGTCCCATGAGATAGATCAAGTTTCGACGGAAAACAAATTGCACATGTCCAATGAATCAGAAAAGATATGGTTTCCCTACAAACCATTTGAGCTAAAA
>CAIGRH010165414.1:2396-13474 GCA_903798295.1 Fraxinus nigra | reverse complement strand
AAATGAGATTTCAAAAATGTATAGGTTAAAAAAAAAACTCAAAAAAAAAATTTTTTTTAAAAAATTTTGTGGGGTCATCTGACCCCACATGACCCCATGTGGGTTCGCCCCTGTGTGTATCATCTTATACATCCTCGTCCTTTTTTTTTTTTGATATTTTCTTCCCCCATTTAAGCAATATTTGAGTCCCTTTCTTTTGATAGAATAGATTTTGTAATAGTGATTTTTTTTTTATTTAATAATGTATGATTAAAAAGTATAGAAAAAAATTAGATTTATGTGCAAAATTATTTTATGAAGATATTGCGTTGTTGAAAATGAGTTTACAAACTAGTTTATCAAAACATGTACTTACCCATCTAGAGGTGTAAAGGTGAATTAGGCTACCACGCATTATTTGGTTGTACCTATGTTATCCTGAGATAAATTAAAGTTGTACTTGGTCAACCGAATAATACAAAAAATGCTAAAATCTACAAGTATACTTTTATTATTTAATAATTATTTGAATCTATTAAGTTTGTTATAAAATTAAATAATTTTGGACTTTTATATTAATTCTGGACATGTACGTATGGTAGTTAATTTAATTAAGAAGATATTAAAACTTATTAAGTTAATGAAGTGGAGAATAATACGATTTTGTTCAAATTTAATATTAAAAATTATGTAAATAAATGGGATGAACTAAAGCTTTCTTGGTGGTTACGGGTCGAAGTGCCTTCGAGTTTCCAAATTAAGAGCGTGTTTGGTGTAGCTCAAAATCTAATTAAAATTGAAAATATAGCCGGTATTGAGTCTCAATCTACTAAACATCCTCTTATTCGAGAAAGATGAGGGATGGCAAAATGACCTTACTTTGCCCTACCATTGGGGGGAGGGAACATGATCCCCTACCATGACTATTGTTATTACTATTATTATTTTAATTTTATGTTTTACATTAATTTTATTTTGAAAAAATAAAACAATGATTAAAAATTAAGTAAACGTGGCCTTAAACGAGGACTTAAATTCTCGCCCTACTTTACCCTGCCTTGCACTTGCTAATATCTACTCTTGAAAATCCCTAGTCCCGTAAGAATTGGTATAAAGGCCATATGTCTCATATCCGCTTTATTGTTTAAATTGTACCTTTTGATAGATTTATTGATGGATAGAATGTTGTGATAAAATGAATCACTCTTTGAAGTCCAAATTTGTTGGTAATGTGCTTACTTCGTTGTTTACGTATTTAATAGGCAAAGAGTTTTCTATTGAAGCTGTTACGGGCTTGTCAGACCCGCCATCTCATCCGCCACGTGTCAGCAGAGGTGACCTAAACCACGCCATCTGTGACCGAGGTGATTGCACATGGGACGAGCTAATTGCATGGGCCGATGTGGTCGCGTGAGGGAGGAACTGAGCACACGCCTAACAGAAGACCCAAACTCATCTGCAAGCCACCACAGATGCAAAGACCCGCACTTCGCTTCTACAATGCTGCTCCTACCCCACCTCACCCCAGCAAAGATCTCTTGCAGAAAGATCTTTCTAAAGTCAAATCTCTGACTGATTGATGTGATGTGTGGTAGGATCCAAATGGTCAATTCAACTGCCTTAGTCAGAAACATTTGGTGTCAACCAACCTAAGGAAGGACAAACTAACAGTTAGGATGGGACGAGCCATCAGGATCTGATGACACGTGTGTCCTTATCCAACGACTCTCATCTTCCCATCCTTAGTATAAATATCCCCTCATTGGGCCAGGAGGAGGAGTGGAACCCATTTTTTGCTCTCCTACTACATTGCAAACTGAAGTATCACTCTCTCCCCTCAACATTAGCAATATTTTTATCACATTTTAAATTAACCATTTCTTGGCGAGTGTTCCACTGCCGGCGAATCATTTCTGGTTGAACTTGAACTAACTTGACCGTCAGAGTGCTCGTGACTGCTCCCAACCCCTCCGAGAAAGGCCACGAGTGACTAACGGTGTGTTACGTGCACATGGAAGAGCTAAATCGAAGACTTATTCTGTTGGCCCCGTGTCGGAGCCATTTTTCGAGGTTAACAGATTGACACCGTCTATAGGAAACTTACTTAAACTACGGGTCTTCCTACCAAAAGCTTGTTCGAATATCTGGTTGATATTCTCACTTGAAAAAGGGGCCAGTTCTTAAGAGGACCAGCTGTATATCAAGTTCTGCTACTGAGAAGAGACCCTCACATGGAACCATGAACTCTAGCGACGAAGGGGTCAAGATGAACGAGAGAGATCTCAGAAGAATAGATTTCTCGAAATATCACACATCAACGGCCCCACCACCAATATCACAAAGGCAACAGAACTGCCCAACTAACTGCTGAAGTGGCTAGCATGGCCACGAACATGAGGAACGACGCAGCTCAAAATGCTGTCATGCAGGAACTCCTCATGCAAGTGCAGAACTAAAGTGGTTTCCAAGCCCCACAAAATCCTCATCAATCAGCCTATAGACGAATCGAGGATGAATCTAGTAGGAGAACCCACTCAAGTCCTCGAGGGGAAGTCCCTATTGAAAGAGAAGTGGGAATTGACACTTCCAACTACACAACCGCTCTGGCTGACAGTGCCCCTGCTAGAGAGGACAACTTCCCTTCGGAATATGAAGAGCAACCCTAGAGGTCTGCTAGTGTTTTTTGATCAGATTGGACGGGCGCCTAGAAATAGGAACCAGCCCGTACACCAAATAGCTAGCCACAAGAGCAGATACAAAGCCAAATTCAGGCTACTCCACCTAGAAATAGGTGCGAGGGCGAAATATGGTGGATTGGGGGAACAGGGGTGAAACTGCCTAACTTCTACCTCATCCAGCAACAGACGGGAATGATTCCGACGAACCGTGCAGATCATATGAACTCGATGATGATGATGACAATCTACCCTTCTCTAGGGAGCTTCTCACCTTTCCGATACCCCACAACTTTATCCCTCCTAAGATTCCCAAATATAAAGGGAAGGGCGACTCGGAGAAACATCTCAACAAGTATAAAACGCAAATGAGCCTCAGAGGCGCCTCGCCAGCTTTGAAATGCAGGGCTTTCCATCTAACTCTTGGTGGAGCTGCTAAAGTGTGGTATAGCAGATTGGTACCACTTAGTATAAGGAGCTGGCCAAACCTGAAAAAAGCATTTCTAAACCAATACCTTTCAAGAAAAAAGGGAAAAGCTCCAATGCAGTGTTTGCAAGACATGAGGCAAGCAGCAGGAGAAACCTTAAAGAATTACCTTGCTCGCTTTACTGATGAAATAACTTATTGCGAACAAGTCACGGACAAGGAAGCCCTTTCAGTCCTGAAATGAGGATTGAACATGAATACCTTGTTCTGGAGGGAAGTCCGAAGTAAGAATCCTTCCACATATGACGAGTTGGTGGAAATTATGAAGATTGAGATTGTTAATGGGGAAATGATTGACCGCAGAAATAGAGCCGCCCAGGGACTCTCTCTGCCTCAGAGGTAAATTGGTAGATGACATACCTCCTAAATAGTGATCCAGCAATGGACTCAGGTCGGGCACGCTGTGGCTCCCACTTCGGGGCAAGCGTTGGCCACTGCCAAATTGAATGCAGTGCCTACTTTGGCTTACGAAAATGTGGGACTCAACACTGGCAACTCAACTAGGAACACGGACAACCCTCAACCTCTAGAAATAGAAGACGGGGGTGGTAGGCCTAGGGATAGGTCCCTGGAAGAGCTGCAGCCTTATTATGCTTTCTATCGCCACCATGGTCATTACACAAACTAGTGTAGAAGTGCGAACCGGCCTACAAGTAACCCTCGTAACATAAGGGATAACCATTACCAGGGAAATGCACAAAGGATCTCTCCAAGAGGGAGTGAGATGAGGCGACACTCGTCCTGTAATGATATAAACGAAGAAATGGAGAGGCCCCAAAGCGGACAGCGCCCCAGGAAGGACTCCACTGCTTCTAACAACAACAGCCCATCCGAGAAATTGACACTATTATTGGAGGACCCCATGTAGGAGGTGAATCAATAAATTCTCAAAAAAAATTATGCCAGAGAGGCGAGGAGTCCACTAATGGCCAGCTATAAAGTGAGCCAATCTGCAGGTGGCAGGGCTATGGAGCCTATAACATTCACCAAGGAAGACACGACATGTTTTCACTTTCCACACTGCGACACCCTGGTAGTCAGAGTCGTGGTTGCCTGCAATGGGCTGAAATGCATGTTAGTGGATAATTACAGCTCGGTCAACATCCTATTCGGTACGATTTTTGATAAAATGGTGATAAATCATGAGCTAACACCAATGACCTCGCCCTTTTACGGGTTTGCCGGAGATAGTATCATTCCAAGGGGTAAAATCACTTTGGCTGTCGGATGGGGGACCCTCCCCAGGTGGCACACCACTTCATGGAATTTCTAGTCGTTGACCGTCGATCTGCCTATCACAGAGTTTTTGGGAGGTCGGCCCTAAAAAGGTTATGTGTAGTAACTTCCATCCATCACCTCGGTATGAAGTTTCCTACAGAACGTAGAATTTCCACTGTCCAGGATGATCAGATGGGATCCAAAGAGTGCCATCTCAACTCTTTGAGAAAGGATAAATCACGAATCAACATGGTATTGGATGCTGAAATGTCGAGGCCCCTGAAGAAGGGCCACCTCCGACGCTAGACGTTGTCATGGCAGAAGCCAAACCTGAAATATCCCTGGAAGAACTAGATCCTAGGGCGATTGAATCAGAATCTCAAACCGCTCCAATGGAAGAGCTGGAAACCTTCCCAATGGATCCATTGGACACATCCAAGGTACTACAGGTCGGAAAGGAACTTGAAGAAGAGACTAAGGAAGCGCTGAAAGACTTCTTTCGAAAGAATGCGGATGTCTTTGCGTGGAGGCACGAATACATGATTGTAATAGATCCAAAAATCATTTTCCATCACTTGCAGATTGATCTGAACTGCACTCCACACAGGCAGAAGAGACGGGCGTTGAATGCTGAAAGGTATGAGGCCCTGAAAGAAAAGGTGGAGAAGCTCATTAACAATGGTTTCGTTCGTGGAACCAACTACCCAAAGTGGATCTCAAATCCCGTTTTGGTAAAAAAGCACAACGGCAAATGGAGGGTCTGCATTGATTTCTCCAACCTTAATTAGGCCTGCCCAAATGATAGCTTTCCACTCTCCCCGAATCGACCAGTTAGTAGATTCAACTGCTGGACATGAATTGCTCAGCTTCATGGATACTTACTCAGGTTACAATCAAATTCATATGTTCCTAGGCGACGAGGATAGCACCTCTTTCATCACTGATAGAGGGCTTTACTGTTACAAGGTAATGCCCTTCGGCCTGAAAAATGCTGGGGCTACATACCAAAGGCTAGTCAACAAGATGTTTGTTGATCAGCTTGGTAAGACAATGGAAGTTTATGTTGATGATATGCTTGTGAAAAGCCTCCGAGCTGAAGAGTATATCGAACACCTGCGTAAGGCTTTTCAAACGTTGAGAAGGTACCATATTAGACTGAACCCTCTTAAATGTGCATTTGGCGTAGCTTCGGGCAAATTCTTAGGTAACATTATGAATCAAAGGGGCATTGAAACCAACCCAGAGAAAATCAAAACCCTAATCAAAATGAGGTCGCCTCAAAAAGCCCAAGGAAGTGCAAAGGCTTCCAATGGACCCCAGAGTGTAAGGAGGCGTTCTAAGAGTTGAAAAACTACTTAGGATGAACACCCCTTCTCAGCAAACCCCAGGAATGAAAGTCTCTATTGTTATACTTGGCAGTAGTTGATGACTCAATCAGCTCAGTGCTTGTATGAAAAGAAAAGACACACCAATTTCCGACCACTACGTAAGCAGAGCCCTACTACCTGCCGAAGCATGCTACCCCGACATGGAGAAATTGGCCCTTGCTTTGGTCATCGCTTCTCGAAAGATGAGGCCATACTTCCAGGCCCACATCATTTAAGTTTTATCAAACTTCCCATTGAAGTAGGTCATACAAAAGTCAAACGCCTCAGGAAGGCTACTGAAATAGGCTGTTGAGCTTAGTGAATTTGACATAACGTACACGCCTTGGACAGGGATCAAGGGTCAAGCCTTGGCAAATTTCATAGCAAAATTTTTTAAGGCCCCTTAAATGGAAGTAAACATGGAACCAGCAGAAACTCCCACCTGGAACCTCTTCGTTGACGGATCATCGGGAGAAGTGGGCTCCGGGGCTGGTGTCGTGCTGGAAAATTCGGAAGGGCATAAGCTTAATTGTGCTATAAGGCTGGGATTCAAAGCCTCCAATAACGTGGCTGAATATGAGGCTCTCCTAGCTAGACTTTAGTTAGCCAAAGAATTGCAAGTAAAAAGATTGATTATCAGTAGTGATTCGTAGTTGGTGGTGAACCAAGTAAACGGGAACTTTATGGCCAGAGACAAGCATATGGTAGCCTATCTAAAGCTGGTCATGGATTCCCTACCAAACTTTGAAAGGTTTGAACTGATTCAGGTGCCACGCCAGGAGAACTCCCAATCGAATTCCCTATCAAAACTAGCCAGTAGTAAAGATTCAAAGTTGCTCAAAATAGTCCCATCGAACACTTGGTTGAACCCTCTATCAAGAGAGGTAAAGAGCTGATGTAGATTGAAAGTACTCCACCATGGATGGTGCCTATCTTGACCTACCTAAAGGAATAGACTTTGTCGGGGAATGAAACTGAAGCAAGAAGGCTTAGGGGGCAAGCCACACACTTTGTCTTACATGATGACATTTTGTATAATCGTGGCTTCTCCTCTCCCCTCCTCAAATGCATGGGGAGAGAAGAGGCTAATTACATCCTAAGGGAAGTTCATGAAGGTATTTGTGGGAATCACTCCGACGAGCCCACTCTGGCACACAAAATACTACGACAAGGATATTATTGGCCAACCCTGAAAAAGGACGCCATCGAATTCGTGCACAAATGCGACAAGTGCCAACGATTCTCCAATGTGCATAGGCAACCATCCCAAGAACTTACTGTTATGACTAGTCCATGGCCATTTACCAAATGGGGTGTGGACTTCATTGGCCCCTTGCCGAAGGGAAGAGAAAACTCTCGCTTCGCCATCATTGTTATTGACTATTTCACGAAGTGGGTGGAAGCAGAACCTCTGTCCAAGATTACTAAAGCGAATGCCTCCAAATTCCTATGGAAGAACATCATATGCCAGTTCGGCATACTACATTCCTTGGTCTCGGACAATGGCAAACAATTTGACAACAGGAAGATCCGGGAACTATGCGACGAGCTCGGAATTAGAAAGCACTTCTCTTCGCCCTATCATCCCCAGGAGAATGGTCAGATGGAGACGGTCAACAAAACCATCAAGCTTACCCTGAAAAGGAAATTAGACGCCTCCAAAGGAGCCTGAGTCGATGAGCTCCCCCCAGGTCCTATGGGCAATCAGAACAACTTGCAAAACAGCCACTGGGGAAACCCCTTTTTCCATAACTTACGGAGCCGAGGCTATAAGCCCAGTGGAGGTTGGTGTTCATTCCCCTTGATGCATCCACTTCAATGAAGTAACGAACGACAATCTGAGGAGGTTTGAGCTGGATTTTCTTGAAGAAAAGAGAGATAACTCAAGTCAGGCTCACCTACTACCAGCTCAAGATGATACGTTACTATAACGGTAAAGTAAAGAAGAGAGCATTTCGCATCGGTGACCTAGTGCTCCGCAGAAACTCTGGGGCCGAATTGGAAAGGTCCATATAAAATCGTCCAAGAGATTAGACCCAGCACTTATGCAGTTGAGGACCTGGGAGGAAATGTGATACCTCACCCTTGGAACATCGAGCACCTAAGGAAGTACTACCAGTATGAAGCTTGTAACCTTGTAAATTTGTGATTGAATGAATGAACTAATTTCCGTTTCAGCTCGCTCTTACATAGAACTATCTTAACAACCTTGTCGAGGTGCAAGCTCCCCCATAGGAGTCACCCCAAGGACTTCTGCGTAGTCAGAGGCGATGCGAGTGCCATCTTTGATGAAATAGAATGCATATTGGGACGAACTTGCCGACGTGCAATCTCCCCCATAGGAGTCAACTCCAAGGACTTCTGCATAGTCAGAGGTGGTGCGGGTGCCATCTTTGATGAAACAGAATGCACATCAAAACGACCTTGCTGAGGTGAAAGCTCCTCCACATGAGTCACCCCCAAGGACATCTGCGCAGTCAGAGGCAACGCGGGTGCCATCTTTGATGAAATAGAAAATGCATAAATCAAAACGATCTTGTCGAGGTGCAAGCTTCTCCACAGGAGTCACCCCCAAGGACATCTGCGTAGTCAGAGGAGGTGCGGGTGCTACCTTAGGCGATGCAGGATACCCTGAACATCATTGGATTCTTCCATTTTATTAAGTGGTTAAGCAAGGCAGATGCGATATTACTTATGCTTCATTGGCTTATTCCATTTTAAGTGGTTAAGCAAGACCGATGCGATATTACTTGTGCTTTATTAGCTTCTTCCATTTTATTAAGTGGTTAAACAAGGCCGATGCGATATTACTTGTGCTTCATTGGCTTCTTCCATTTTATTAAGTGATTAAGCAAGGCCGATGTGATATTATCGATTCGTCGCTGGCTTCTTCCATTCTATCAAATGGTTAAGGTGAGTCGATGCGATTATACTTGGAATGAGTTACTGTTGCTTATCTAAAACGATTGTAGAAGAGATGATTACTTGTGCAATTGAAATAAAGTAAAATACGAGGCGGCATGATTTTGCCAATTTGGTCCAGTACTTGCTATAGATCTGGGCTGTAGAGGTGGTCTCAGGAGGCAGCATCTCCAAAACTGCCTCAGGGAGATCTTCATCTTTACTCCCCAAAAAATTGGTTGCCATGCCTCGGGCCGGAGTAGCTCAGGCCTCTTTTGCCTCTTTTTGACAGGGCCTTCTGCGAATTAGGCAGTTATAGGCACAATGGCCAAAGGAATGGACGAAGGGGCCGCCACGGTCACCCCGACATTTGAAGGAGTAGGAGGTGTATCTGATGGAGCCAAAGTAGAGGCCCCAGTCAGGCCGACTCTCTTCTCCCTCTGGACGAGGGAGGCTCATTCCTCCGCCTCGTTCTCTTCAGCGGGCTGATGTTAAGTCCTACTCAGAGTAAGCAGGCGCTCTGACTGTTTCTTGTAAGCATTCAAACTCTTCATCAATGCCTTCACATCCACAACTGATTTACGGATCGTGGCAAAGTCAGGCCTCGACACTTTCTTCTTCACAAAATCTTCTGCAAACAGGACAAGTGAGATGTTTACGCTGATTCGCCATCGATCCGTGGAGAACGAAGTGTGTGTTCTTGTCAATGATCTCTTTGAAGCTCATTTTCGATGGAGGCGTTTGGTAGATCTGGCTTATTATGTCCCACTCCTCCTTAGAAATCTCACACTTCGAAAGAAAGCCTGCAAATATAAGAAGCATTAAAATCATAAGCAAAAATTATTCAAGTATAATCAGCTCAAGAAAGGGACTTACTGTAAGAATAATACGATGTGGGGACAATAAGAGGCATCATCGGGTCACTCTCCATAGTATCCTACCTCCCAGAGACCCAAAACTAGAAGCTCATCTAGCCCTTAACAGACGTGGGCAGTCTGGTCACGAAAGGGGAGTAGGACCTCGGGACGACAAATAGTACCAACCCTTAGTCTCGTCCCCTAACCACACACTTCGGTAGGAATATGGAGTGATATACACTAAAGGGCATATCTACCTCGATGCTGGCCCGGCGCCAAAGCATCCATGAACCCACCATCTGAGACCATGAGTTCGAGTTGAGCTGAGTCAGGGCCAGCTCATAGGAACAAAGTACTAGCCTAAATAATGGATGGAAGGGAAGTCTTAGGCCAGCTTTAAGTAAGTTTTCGCTTATCGCTACACACCTCAGCCTCGGGTAACGGGCACTCTCATAGGCCTCGGGTATGATCAGTTCTATACTATCAGGGATCCTAAAAATGACCCTACACCTCTCTAGTACCTCCACAGTAATTTTGGAAGGCTATTTCGAAGCCCCCCATTGGATCGAAATGTCCACAGGAGAAGCTGGTCGTCTCCAGATGTTCTCCCCGGCCTTAATAGCCCTACTCAATTCTTCCAAAGGGACTAGCATGGACTACATCATAGCAGAACCCCCATAACCTCTCATCTCCTCACTCTCCGAAACACTAACAGAAACTGTTGAAGAAGAAGATGAAGAAACTGGCAAAAGGTGGAGTATTACCTAGTGCAATGGATGATGCTGGTCACTGGCCGAAGTCTGGTAGCGATCACCGGAGTCTGTCGTTAATACTTGCCAGAGAAGAAAGCACAAAGAACAGTGAGCAATGATCCTTTTAGAGAGTTGGAGATTTTCGCAAAGGTAAAAAGGTTCAAATGAAAAAGGATGGGCCTTTTATAGGCAATCTGAGACTCGCCCCAGCCATTGGATTAATTTCAAGCAAATTTGGGCCATCCAGAGCTAAGCCCCCAAGATCACCGTTAAAATCAAAGGTCGTCAGATCAATGGTCTTGATGAAGCAGTGAATCCTACGCATAGCCTGAGTGCGTCTCCTCGAAAAATGAGAGTTGTCGCCATCATTACCATTTATGGTAAAAGAAGTGTATCTTGGAAGCATGCAGACTCCTCCCTTATTTGCCCTAGAAAGACGCGAAAGTTTTCAAATCATTGGCATAAAACCCAATGCTGTCTCTTCGAAACCGACGCTTCAGAACTTCACGTTGCAACAGCTCTCCACAGAGTTGCCAACCCATCTCACTTCGGCCAGAGTAGAATCTGATGTTGGAACAACTCCCTCCAAAGTTGCCAACTCCTATCGCTTCAGCCGCTTCAAAACTTCATGTTGCAACAATTCTCCACAAAGTTGCCAAACCCATGTCACTTCGGCCAGAGCATAATATGATGTTACAACAACTTCCTCCAGAGTTGCCAACTCTTATCGCTTCGGCCGCTTCAGAACTTCGCGTTGCAGCAGCTCTCCACAGAGTTGCCAACCCACGTCACTTCGGCCAGAGCATAATCTGATGTTGCAACAACTCCCTCCAGAGTTGCCA
>CAIGRH010165412.1:0-10756 GCA_903798295.1 Fraxinus nigra | reverse complement strand
TAATTTATTTAGTTTCTATTTATACCCCGCATATAATCTGGGATTTCTTTGATTGTATAGCATCAAATCTTTCCTTGTATACCCTTGTAATATTCTATAAATTAATGGCAATACATACGAGACATTCATTCCGCAAAATTGATATGTAGCAGTTTTGTCATTTTCAACAACCAGAGCACAAAAAATGTTCTAAAAAAGGTTTTGCTTATAACAGATAAAATTCATTACAAGTGAAACGAGGCATCTGCAGGGAGAAAAAAGAGTATAGAGGAGAAGCAGCAATCCATAAGAAAAAGTAAAATGAAGAAATAAGGAAAATCTTGATTAAAGAATTAATAGAAATGGTTATTTGCACAAACTTGTTAATCAAATAATAAGAGCCTTTCGACACATTGTTTTTAGTTAATCAAATGGGCTACTAGCAATTAAAGGAGAATCAACACATAGTTTATATGCATCAAAATCATAATTCGATAACTTTTGTTCTCTCAACTTCGCTCAGTAACAAAGCACCCATATGCCTAATTGTCGTAGCCGACATGCTCAAAGATAAGCGGAATAGATTCATGATTGAGCTACCTTACTCAAAAAATTGACATAATATATTAACATTATGGAAAATAAAATTAATATTTCTTTAAAATAATTACTTGCCTGGCTCATGTGAGGTCGACGAACGGGATTCTGTTCAACACATATGGTGGCTGTCAAGAGTACACAATCCATCTCTTGTTGATTATAATTATCTCCAATACAAGGATCCACAAGCTCCTTTACTTCATTTTTATCAAGGAACGGCTTTGCCTACAATTTGATACATACATAAGGGTAGTTGAATGGTGTTGACATGAGGCAATGTCAAATGTAATGAACGAATGATCTTTTTTTGGGCTCCATTACGGAAAAATGAATTTTGGAATAGTGATTTTTTGGAGAATGTGTATTTAAAAAAGAAGGAAAAGTTTTGAGTTTACGTGTAATAATATTTTATTGAAGAATGTGTGGTTGAAAAGAAGAAACGGAAAAATGCATTAAAATTAAAATGGAGCCCAAATAGGGGGCGAAATATAGATACCCAAAGCACAAGGCTTCTCCTTGAATCATCCAGCGCTTGGCGTCCAGTAATAAGCTCCAAAAGTAGGACTCCGAAAGAAAACACGTCTGTTTTCTCATCCACAATCCCATGCATGAAGTACTCCGGAGCAAAATAGCTGTCAGTGCAGGGTAAAACGAACGACTGCTCATTTGGTTAGCTGAATATATTGTGTAAAAAGAGGCCCTAAAAGATTTCAAATTGCATTGAAGGGATTACGGACCCAAATGTGCCTTCAAACTTTGAGACATGATGATGGGACCACTGTTTGGGCAGCCATTTTGCAAGGCCAAAATCACAAATCTGGATTGGAAATTGGCAAAGCTCAGTGGTTGGAGGACTACTTACCAAAATAAGATTACATAACTAAATTCTTGGCCATTGTACAGAAAGCTTTTACACATGTTAATCTTTCTTAAGCCATTTCTTCATACCGAGCACAATTTGTTTAGCCTTTATTCGGAAATTTAGCAGAAAAATTGCGTCTTAGTCATAAACCACATAATGAAACTTATCTAAGAATAAATTTACCTGTGGCTCAAAATCTTCTGTAAGTAATATATTATCAGCCTTGATATCTCTGTGAATGATTCGCCTTTGGCAATGCTCGTGAAGATATAGCAGGCCATCAGCTGTCCCAAGAATAATCTTATACCTTGCCCTCCAATCTAGTTTTTCCTTAGAACCTAAAAGAAGCAGAGAAGTTGGTTGGATGTCGTATCCTTCAGAAGAATCAGTTCCCGAGATAAAAACAATTAAAGTGGAATTTCTGGCTGAACATACCACGAAGAAGTGATCCTAAACTCCCTAATGGCGATAACTTAAGAACAAGATACGTTCCTCCTTCAACTCCATAGCCAATCATCTTAGCTGTATTAGGATGATTTACATGTGCAATTATGCCAATCTCAGACAAAAAGTTTATTGTCTGTTCTTCTGATGTTCCTTTATTGAGCTGCTTAATGGCTACAAGCTGTCCGTCTGGTAAACAGCCCTTAAAAACTTCAGCATAACCACCCTTTCCGATCAGATTTTCTAGTCCAAAAACATGAAGTGATCACCAAAGTAATTTGTCTACAGTCATTCTTATAACTTATAAGCAATAATACATTTGATGCAGAGAAACATGAATTTCAAGAACGAATGGTGCAGGGGACGCAGGCGCTCGCATGAGCAATCTGAATTCAATTGCATACCTTGGCTAAAATTGTTGGTTGCAGTCAGCAGGTCGTTCAGTGTAAAGTTCTTCCAGGCAGGATTGACAGGGCATACATCCTTCTCTACATTTTCTCTTGTACTTCTACTCTTTCTTCTTGATAATATTGGCACGAGTGGAGGGAAAGAGGGCAATCGCTTTGTAGATCCTCTTTTCCACACTTTAAAGAATCTATGCCAGCGAGAATGCCCTTGTGAAATCGACAGGAAGGGTTTACAACCTGACGTTTTACCTGGTTCATTTTCCAGGTCTGCTTCATTTTCTAAGCCTCTTGTGCATGCCTCGATAACTCCTCTGGGGGACGAATGATCTAGTCTTTCCTTCTCCACCTCAAAACATCTCAAGTCTACAGCAAAAAAACATTCAAAATGGTGAACATTTAAGTCATTAACTTGAACATGATAAGTCGAGGCACATAGTTATGCTGTCACATTACCCTGAGCAGATGCAGAGGAAGGTAATGAACAAGTGAACTTTTTGTATGTTGCTAAAACAGCGTTGCTATTTAGGGTTTTCACTGTTACAGTATTGGCATCGTTCCAAGTTTTCCTGCACCGTAATCTTCAGTTTCAGTAAAAAATAGAAGGTCAAGATAGAACTATAAAACCAATCCAAGACACATTTAAAGTTGTGTATGAGCCTTAGTTTCCACTTAGCATTCAGAAAATTCAGAAGAACTTTCAGAAAGATTCCAAATGAAGTCATTTACGGCTAGAAACCTTACCAATAAAACCAATCTACACAAATAAAGTAAGGGAAGGGACTAACACAATCTAGAATTTGCAACATTGATAAACGCTTTTAGATTCCAACAAAGGTGAACGAAAATTTTAGCATTTAGACGTGATTTATGGACACTAGTTAATTTACACAAAAGAAAGAAGAACCGGAGAAGTAATAAGTTATAAATGCAATAACGTGAAAATCATAAGATCTGTCAGATGATATTAATTTAAGTAAAAATTATTCGGATGTTCTCCTGTTCCAAGTTAAATAGATGAAGTCAACTATGTATTGATAAATCAAAATTCACTTGTGAATAATGTATGTGAAGCTATATGTAACAATTAGAAGCAATTTTGGGTAATGGATTCCAGAGATACATCCTATTATGGAAAGTACCAACCAAAAAAAAAAAAAACCCAAAAGCTGCAGCTGAATTAAGAGTTATGATAGACCTTGAAAAGAGTTGCAGGAAGATCTACCATTACTTGCTAAATTCTGCAAGAGTATTCTCAGTAATTCCAAGGAATATATAAATCAATTAAAAGCAAGAGAACCATAAACAGAAAAAGTAGTTATAAGTCAATGAATGCAAAGTTCAATAAAGCACTTGATCAATGCAATGTTTATGGTTTCTCGATGAGCAAAACTTTTAGAAGAAAATCAGAGATATAAGCTCGAAACGTTTTTTTATTTCCTTAACCGGATCTTTACATGAAGGCTCGTAAATTCTCAAAGAACGAGATTTATCAATCAATTTACCGAGAACAAACTTCTCAGAGACGCTCCTTAAAGAAATCACCCTGGCCTTATACATAACAATTCACAAGCAGATCCATTTGGGTGAATGACCGCATGACCAAAACACACATTCAAAGTGGGTCGTGTTGAAGTATGCTGTCACTTACTCTACTCTCGAAACCGAAACCGAAACCGAAACCATAATCATTAGCCTTCCAACACTTCACACATCCAGTGTCCATCCTGCTGCCACCCCAAAGGATCTTGTTCCTTATCGTTCCAATTTTATCTCTCTAAATGTGTTATTTCTAAACTTTGAACATCAAACTACTCAAGTGATCTTAAAATATAAAATATCCAAAACCTCAACATGGATCTCAAGAAAGGGATAAACGACAACATACAAAATCACTTATATTAAAAGGAAGAATAATGAATTTGAATCAAATGCAATAGCTTCAAAACTTACAGAGGACGAGGAGGATGATGGTCTTGTGGACCCGGAGCAGCCATGTAAAATGACTAAAGAGAATCCCAGCAACCCAAGAAATGTGCTAAACAGTAACACCCACTCACCATTGCTTCGTTTTCAGCTATATAAATCCCTGTGTAATAATAATAAATTAAATTTAGATAGAAAAGCTTGCCATATGTAAAATAATTAATATATTTGATGTTCTCCAAAGTAAATGCAATTACACACAGACAAAGGGAAGTTTCCGTTAAAATCGCGACTTGGAGGGAATATACAGAAAAATAAAGAAAACATCCTACTTATACTCTGGGCCAGTCAGCTATCACCTTTTATTTGTGGGCAACGGTGGCAAAGGGCCTTTTGATCCGGTTTTACCACTATGAATTTTAAGTATTTTTCTTATTTACTTAAATAATCTTAAATAAAATTATATATAAATAGATTTTCAACATTCGACGTATTTCGTTTAAAAATGTACATGAAGACGAATTTTGTTATATACATTTCATCGTGTTCCATTATGCGCTATTCAAGCGTTGCATTCGGTTTTTAAGTATACGACTCACAATTGATTTGGATAAATTAACTATCACATATAATGAAAAACGAGATGGCAATCGAACTCGTAGCCTTTTAAACCATGTTTCAGTTCAACATATTTTGTTTGAAAACGTATAAGAATATGAACTTTGTTATATACAATTCATTGTACTCCATTATACAATGTTCAAGTATATACCTACCTTTTAGACCGTGTTTAATTTTAATAGATTTTGTTTAAAAATGTAAAGGAAGATGAAATTCATTATATATTGAAAGATGAGATGCTCACACTCGTAACCTTTTAGACCGTGTTTGATTTCAACAATTTGGTTCAAAAACGTATAGGAAGACCAACTTCGTTATAGACAATCCATTATGCTCCACTATACACTATTAAAGTATCGTATTCGATTTTTAAGTATATGACTTACAATTGATTTGGATAATTTAAACCATCATATATAATGAAAGACGAGATGTCAATCAAACTCGTAACTCCTAAGATCATATTTGATTTCAACCTATTTTGTTTAAAATGTATAGGAAGATGAACTCCGTATATACAATTCATCATATTCCATTACACGTTGTTCAAGTATATGCAGTATTCGATTTTTAAGTATATAACTTACAATTGATTTGGATAAGTTAAACCATCATGTATAAGAAAGACTAGATGACATCAAACTAGTAACCTCGTAGATAATGTTTAATTTCAACATATTTCGTCTAAAAATGTATAGGAAGACGAACTTCGTATATACATATCATTATACTCCATTATACATTGTTCAAGTATATACCATATTCGAATTTTAAGTATATGACTTACAACCGATTTAGATAAATTAAATCATCATGTATAATAAAAGACGAGATGTCAATCAAATTTCTAATCTTTTAGACCGTATTTGATTTCATCCTTTTTCATTTAAAACATATAAGAAGATGAACTTCGTTATATACAATTCATCATACTTCACCACACAATGTTCAAGTATAATGTATTTGATTTTTAAGTTCATAACTTTCAATTGATTTTGGATAAGTTAACCATCGTGCATAATGAAAGATGAAATCACAACCAATCTCAAAATTGATAAATGAAAAAAAAAAAAGAAAAAGAGACTAGTTGTTTTAAACGACAAAAGTCATTTTTAGTAAAAACGATTGCAGGCGCCTAAAATGCTCCTGATCAAAATGGATTTTTAGTTTGTCGCGAGTTGGTCGATTTTACAAATCACGCCCAAGAGCATATGTGAAATGGAAAACGACTCTAGTTGTTCTAATCGACTGCCACATTTTCTGTGAAAATTACTACAGTTGTTTAAATAAAATAGAGGCATTTTTCGTATAACTTTTTTCTTGAATGTTTGAAAAATGGATTAAGGCCGTTTTATGTTGGGAAATTCTACGTGTACCTAATAATTCTATGTAGCTTGGTCCTTTTATGTTAAAGGGGATTTGAGACAATATAAACAATATAGAAGGATAATTTAGACATTTTAATATAAAAAAGGTCTTAAAAACTTATTTGAAGTAAGTTAAGCCTAAAAAAGTTTTTAAGAATTTTACTAGGCCTTATTTAAAAATCCCTCGTAATATGTATGTATATGATCTTCTCACACAAGAAATGAGCTAAAACAATAACATCCACTCTCCATCACTTCATTTTCAGCTATATAAATCATGTCCCTCAATAGAAACACTCCAAATTACGTAGACTAGCAAACATACGTATGTCTTTTCACTCCATGAAAGATGGACTAAAAATATGCATCATATATTTTTGGACTAAAATGCAAAAGATAGAATAGAGTGGCGAAAAAATGTGATGACCAAATTTTCATACATTGGGTTCTATTTATAATACTCCAAAAGTTATGTCTCTAAAGCACAATTCCATGAAAAGCATGTCTAGAAACACACTTTTGTTAGAACTACATATAAATAATAATAAAAAAAGTGTCTAAGATGAAAATATATGGACATTTAAAAGACATGTTCGAAACGTTTCAAGTAAACTGTGTTAGGGTTTTAGTATTGGCGATTCTGTGGAAAAAAAGGACTAATTTGTAACGTGTTATAAAAGTCAAGGACCTAAGGTGCAATTTGTATAAGTTGGGTTATGAGATCTAGGGTTCGAGCACAAAAAGAAAAGAAACACGGCGCCGCATTTTCGCTAGCCTATCGCTTGGTTCATGCTCGAGCGGCAGAAACAGAAACGCTCTCGTCCGCTCGTCGCCTCGCCCTCGCTTGAGCGACATACTCCCTCGCTCGAGCAACATATTTATGCGGACATACCTAATTCACGATTTTAAAGAGTTTTACACGGTCCATAACACTGAAACATCCCCAACTATAAATATAGATGTCTGGGACGATTTTCGAGATGTTGCTTTATTGTGCTACATTGCAAAATACATTCATATTACTTGAAGATCCAAGAACACAATTCATTGGTGAAATTATCCATTCTTGAGATCCGGCAACCAAGTTTTGGAAAACATCAGATTGAAGAATCCAAAACACCGACTTCCTAAACATCCTTATGAAGGTACTTTCTCAGATAGATTTCAGAAGTTTCTGGAGATTAAGAGAGGTTGGACTACAAGCGCAGGAAAAAAGAACATGAATATGTGATTCCTGGCCCTGGGTATCCACTTGGAAGAGACAATTGCAGAAGATTGTGAGTCTGAAATTTACAGCAGATCTTGGAAGCTACGGGAGGTAGATCGAAAAATCTAGCAGGGTGGTTAGATAATATCTACGGTAGCAGATCATGAGTCTGGAGGAATAACAGATCTTAGAGATTACAAGAATTACAACAACTGGAACTAGTGGAATTTGTTAGGCCGAAAAAGGACTGTAATACATATTGTCTATAGTGGAGGTAATTGGTTTGGTCCCGAAATTTTTACCCCGTTGGGTTTCTCCGTCATCATATTTGTGTTCATTATTTATTGCTTTCTCATTACAAACTGTGATAATTCAACTTAGGATAATTGAATTGTTTGTTTAACCATCTAGAAACTAATGAAAAGTGACTTGTTCCTTTAGTTAGTATTATTCCGCACGTAAGGTCGAACTTAGTTAGTAAACTACGCGTTTTTCAAATTGGTTCTAGAATATTTCATAATATTCTATATCATTTTATAACAATTTTAATGTCTAAACAATTCACTTCCTACTTTATTTCTTATTCACCTCGAATTAGTTTTGAACACCTGAATAAACTATGACAATCTACTTGTAGAGTAGAGTAAATTGGGCTTCGAACCCTTTTAACCGACTAAAGATCCCACTTATAGATAATTGAAAAGATAGTAAAAACTAAGATTTCTAAACCAATTCCATCTATACCTAAATGAAAAATTAATGCAAAAGACTATTTTCAGCTTCTGCGGTCCAAGTGGAAAACTATTGCAGTAGGTACCTTATAAGTTTGAACCTTCCCCAATATAATATTATTGGATTTACTCAATTAATTAGTGAACGCAGTATTTTGAACTGTTTAGCTGTTGGTGTAAATCAAGATAATAGTAATCACACAATAATCTTCTTAACATTTTCTGTTCTCACATAAACATTTATTTTGATCTGAACAACTCTTAATTTTTCAGAAGTGCTTTATGGAATTGAAGTCTTAAACAATTTCATATAAGTGGGTCCCACTTCACACTAACAAAGATGATCTCCTATTAAGAGTGACTGTAATATCTCACTTGATTTATTCAACATATATGAATCATTAAAAATTTAACTTATCGTAATACACTCTATAGTAACACTTTTCTATAATAGGTTAACACCCAAATGCTCATGGAATCTTATAACTTAATTGTCCCATTAAACTAAGATCTTTGAATTTTCGAACAACAATGTTGAATTGTCATTGCAAAGACCCTTACAAAGTATTCTTTGTGTCCTCATCATCATCTTTATATATGTCTCAGAAAAATTTGTTCAAAGCTGCATTAGCATCGAGCTTCTTTTCTTTTTCTTGAAAAACCACCAACGAAACATGACCTTACTGAGTGCCCTCGTTTCTAAGTTCTAATGTGACATGAATTTAGAAGTAGGTAACACAGAGAAATTTGTTTATAGATATACGTCCTTTTTAACTTGAGCTTCCAATTTATCCCAATCTACTCTCTTTGGTAAATATGAATATGGTTGCCAACGAAAGTAGTTGGGGTGTGGAAGGATTACTTTTCTATCATGAGTACTTGATGAACATCTATCCTAAACTCAAGGAATAAAAAGATAAATGCCTTTATATCCAGACCATGGAGCAAGAACTTGAGTCTCAACGCGCTTAAGGCTGCTAGGGATTTTTGTTTCATGTTGGAATAAAACTCCTAAGATACTGAGATTAAATATATCAAATAACAAAAGATGAAACCATCCTCAGTTGAGTGCAAAAATTGTTTGCATAAGAACTGAAATATTTTGTGAGATTGTCCTCCGTGTTTACCTNAAAGTAGTTGGGGTGTGGAAGGATTACTTTTCTATCATGAGTACTTGATGAACATCTATCCTAAACTCAAGGAATAAAAAGATAAATGCCTTTATATCCAGACCATGGAGCAAGAACTTGAGTCTCAACGCGCTTAAGGCTGCTAGGGATTTTTGTTTCATGTTGGAATAAAACTCCTAAGATACTGAGATTAAATATATCAAATAACAAAAGATGAAACCATCCTCAGTTGAGTGCAAAAATTGTTTGCATAAGAACTGAAATATTTTGTGAGATTGTCCTCCGTGTTTACCTTATCGAGTGCGGTGGTCCGGCTGCTTCAGTCAACGGTTGCTGCCTGCAAAATGAGGTCGGGCCTTTCTCCTCTGTCGCACCTTCGGTGTGAGAATTGGTAATCGGTTTGTGAGAATATGAAGCTATTATAAAGTGAATTCACGTAGGAAGGAAAACCTTTCTCACCTTGGAGATATTTATAGGCACATGTTGCTATATGCGCGTTTGGCGGTTGCTGGTGCCACGTGTCCACGTAAGCCTCCCCACTTCCCCCATGTTCTGTTAGAATGACCCCCACACCTCAAGTGGCTGGTTGTACCTACGTTTACCATTGGACATTTCATGCCTCTTAGTGGTAGATGCCTTATGGTGGTTGACGGTCTCATGGGGTTGACGGCCTCATCGTGGTAGACGCCTCATGAGGGTCGAAGGCCTCATAGCGGTAGACGGCCTCATGGTGGTAGTCGCCTAATAGGGGTCGACGACTTCATAGCGGTAGACGGCCTCTTAGTGGTAGACACCTCATGGGGGTAGATGGTCACATTGGGGTAGACGATCTCATAGTGGTAGACGTCTCATGGGGGTCGACGGCCTCATAGTAGTAGACGGCCTCTTAGTGGTAGACAGAATCATGGTGGTAGACGGCCTCATAGGGGTCGACGGTCTCATAGCGGTAGACGGCCTCATGGGGGTATACGACCTCATGGGGGTAGTCGGCCTCATGGTTGTAGACACCTTATAGAGGTCGACGGCCTCATGGTGGTAGACGGTCTCGTGGTGGTAAACTCCTTATAGGGGTGGATGACTTCATGGTGGTGACTCCTCATGGGGGTCGATGGCCTCATAGCCGTAGACAACCTCTTAGTGGCAGATGGTCTCATAGAGGTTGACGACCTCATAGTAGTAGACAGCCTTATGGGAATAGACGGCCTCATGTGGTGCTATACATGGAGTGGATATTAAGAGGTTCTCACCCCAGTGAGCATCTTGAATAATTATTAATGTCATCCTGTATCACTAGCCCCCCATTCTTTGTCGATGTTCATCGACATGGGATAATATCTTCACTTCTTCCATGTTGGTTAAAGTTTTTTTTTTCGACCTTTAATATAAGCGGGTCGAATAGCCCATTTGACGTAAAGTGATGTAAACATTGTACAAGTGGCACCCCATAAGTAGGCTTTTGTCTTAGGGTAAATTTTCCCAAAAAAT
>CAIGRH010165403.1:1683-24205 GCA_903798295.1 Fraxinus nigra | reverse complement strand
CATTGCACGTTGCTTGCACCTACTCGTGTCAATTTTCATATTGGTTTAGATGGTATAAACTCAATTTTTGGCATTTTTCACCTTACCACCTTATCTAATTACAAAATTTGTTAAGTCGTGATAGTCTATTTTGTTCTTAATTACTTGAAACAAACCATGCCTTTACAATCTAAGCTTATATTTGACCCTTATTTTTTTCAAAACTTATTTTTCATAGTACATTTTTTGATAAAAAAAAATAATATTATTTGTAAATCGAATTTTTTTTCTTATTTTTTCACCACATTTTCAAAAAAAAAAAAATCACTAATTCAAAATTCACTTTCTTTCAAATTTTCATTAGGATGGAGTCCCAAGGACTAAATAATCAAAACTTGATTAATTCTAAATTGCAATTGCCCGTGACAAGTAAAAGACCAACACCCCGTGATTACTCTAAGACACGTGTCTCTCATTCATTCATTTCTAGCGTTCATTTTTTGTGTTTGATTTGATCGACAAGATGTGTGTGCATTGATAGGGGCATGTGAATTTTTGTCATGTCATGCAAATCATCCACGAGTCCATTTTGAAACGTGGGTCCAGCCGAATATTTTATTAAAATTGAGATACAATTAATTGCGAGAATAAAATTTGTATGAAAAAACAAATTCTAAACAATTTCTTAGAATTTATTTGTATAAAAATTATTAATTAATTGTATTTAATTGATTTAATTTTCAATTTAAAAAATATTATACATATCCATCATTTATTGGTGGATATATGAGACATGGGATAAATGAGAGAGAAAGAGAGAGATAGAGAGATAGAATTACTTGAAAAATAAAAATCACTTCACTCTAAATTTTTTTTTTTCATAAAAATATTGTCAATCAAATATTCCAAAAGTAGGAATTTGGGTAAAAAATGACACTTTTCATTAAAAATAAAGCTAATCAAACATGCTCTTAATGTTGATTTTAATAAGATTCTAACGAGGTTAAGCCCATGTTCGTCATTCATTATTTCAATTTTTTTTATACTCATTTTTCACTATATATACACAAAATGAAATATTCTACACGTAAAACTATTTTTTTTTTTTACTTTTTAACCACATATTTTCCAAAAATCCACTATTCAAAACAATGTTTTTTTTTTAAAATGAAAAATATACTATAACAAGATCCTAAGATTTTCTTGATGTAGGATTTATGTTTACGCTGTCATATATAAAAATATAGTTCATTTGAGAACGTTGATCTTGAATTACAATTGCTCGTTTAAGCTTTAAGCATACCGATTTGCTAACGTGAATCATATTAAGATTCAAAGTTTCATTTTTAGAAGAGAAATGATATATCTTTTTTATATTATTTATTTATTTATCTTTATATTACGTGGAACTAACCTTAACAAAAATGGATGTAAAGTCATTTTGAAATGGATAAAATACAAACAATAACATACACCACCAAGTAGACATGGCGCTAGTGGTAATAATTTAAGAATAATAACTTGGTTGGATCATATTTTTTATTTTATCGATCAAAAAAGTTCATATTTGTAAGAGTGACGTAATTGTGATGTAGTAAAATTTTTAAAGAATGAGCATATCAGAATGAGTTTTTAATTCTACTACCCTTACCCTACCCGTGAATGAATTTTTAATTCTACTGTCGTGTACCTACTACAGGTTTCACACTTTTTTGGGCCACAAGTCACTACACAACAATAAATACTCACGAGATTCTTTTGCTTTTACAATAAAATAAATAAATCTAATTAATTTTTGGTTTTGAGACACATTTTTTTTTTTAAATTCACTTTCAACCATACATTATTCAATAAATTAGTGTTACACGTAAATCGAAAACTTTTTAAAAAATTTTAACCGCACATTCTCTGAAAATCACTACTCAAAAATACATTTTTTTCTCTTAGAACGAGGCTGAAACAAGGGCTTAATAAGCACATCCTGCTCTCTCAATCTATGAACTCCAATTTTGCCATCGTAATGTGAAGAAGGGAACATACCCATAAATTTATGGATCGTGCTACATGTACAATATTGGTTGACAACATCCTACTTGACATCATCATATCTATCCATTTTAAAAACTGTTTTTTACATCACATGGTAGGNTTTAACCGCACATTCTCTGAAAATCACTACTCAAAAATACATTTTTTTCTCTTAGAACGAGGCTGAAACAAGGGCTTAATAAGCACATCCTGCTCTCTCAATCTATGAACTCCAATTTTGCCATCGTAATGTGAAGAAGGGAACATACCCATAAATTTATGGATCGTGCTACATGTACAATATTGGTTGACAACATCCTACTTGACATCATCATATCTATCCATTTTAAAAACTGTTTTTTACATCACATGGTAGGATTTTGACAACATATGATTGTCAACCAATATTGTATACTTAAATTTATCCCTGCTTTTCTTCTCGACGTTTTATAGTTATGTTAATCTAATTCGACATACTGACTACCCAACTCGTAGTCCCGCAGTGGGTTTTGGCACATTTTTCTAGAACAGCACGACCTCAGAGCAGCTCACAAGTGTGTTGCTATAAGAAACATTTAATGGTGTGAAAAGGAAGTACATCTTTTGCCTACCAAACAAATCCAAAATTGTACACCTTTGAAAGAAAATTCACACCAAAAAAAAAGAGAGAATCCCCTGCCAAATTTGCCACAGAAAAAATCCTATTTGAAATCAACCTCAACTTATCACGTGTCAATTTCTTGCACCAAATCTTTGTCCATCAACTGCTGAGAGTTCTAAGCATAAATGCAATGTGCAACTTGCCATTTCTCAGCAGCTGCTAAACTTGCACTAGTCCTTCCCGTTTTGTTTCTTGAATTAGACTTAGAGAATGGAAATTCGTCGCGGCTTACTATTTTTATGGATCGCGACGATTTTATTGTTACAAAAATTGAACAATGTCGAAGGAAGGCATCACGTAACCAAGAAACATAAGAATAAAAATGCAAGTAAAGGGTCCCCTGCCCATGCTCCAAGCCCTGGAGGCCCTATTTCTAAATCTCCTAACTATTCTCCCCCGGTTCCGTCGGACCCGAATGATCCCACAAATTCGAGCAGAAACTGCATTTTCGACGTGACATCTTACGGGGCAGTGGGAGATGGTGAGACGGATGACACTGCTGCATTCACGGCCGCTTGGAAGGCAGCCTGTCAAGTGGAATCAGGCATCGTTTTGGCACCGGCAGACCATGTTTTCATGATCACTTCGACGATTTTCTCCGGTCCTTGCAAGCCAGGACTTGTTTTTCAAGTAAACATCAAACTTTTTCTCCCTTTCTTCCCATTGTAAAATCATGAATTCATTCAAGCATTCTTCTCTTCATTTGCTAATGATTTCGAGCTTTGAATGCGTAAAGGTGGACGGAGTCTTAATGCCGCCAAATGGCCCGGATTGCTGGCCAAAATCCGATAGTAACAAGCAATGGCTAGTGTTTTATCGACTTGATCAAATGACTTTTACGGGTACCGGAACCATTGAAGGTAACGGCAAAGACTGGTGGGAACTCCCCTGCAAACCTCACAGGGTATAATCTTTAGTTTAATGGCATTACACAATATTTCAGTTCTCTGTCTTATAGCTAAACATTAATGTGAAAATGTCATTTTCAGGGTCCTAATGGATCAACATTGCCTGGACCATGTAACAGCCCTGCGGTGGGTTAAATCGTCCAATCCCGACTAATTTTTTTCCCCGTTAAACGAGTTTTCGAGTAGTGAATACTAATAAACCCGATCTTAATTTTTTGCAGCTTATTCGTTTCTTTATGAGCACGAATTTGGTCGTCTCTAGGTTGCGTATCCAAAATAGTCCTCAGTTCCACATGAAATTCGATGGCTGCGAAGGAGTACTCATTGATAAACTGTCGATATCTTCGCCTAAGCTGAGCCCCAACACAGACGGAATTCACATCGAAAACACAAAGTCTGTGGGAATATACAACTCAGTGATAGGCAATGGTAACAAACCTGTCCTATGATTATGCACAACTTCAAATTTAGTTATATGATTAGTATTTAACAATGTTTAAGAATAGAACAGGTGATGATTGCATTTCGATAGGACCGGGTTGTTCAAATGTGGACATTGAAGCTGTCACTTGTGGGCCTAGTCATGGGATCAGGTACGCTGTTTCTTCACACTTTCTAAAATACTAGAACGACTCTATAGTACCTGGCCTGAAAGCTTAATCGCTTTCACAAGACCCGACTCAAATATTTGTTTATGTGCAGCATTGGAAGCCTAGGAGTGCACAATTCCCGTGCATGTGTTTCTAACATAACAGTCAGGAACGCGAACATAAAAGACTCAGACAACGGACTGAGGATCAAGACATGGCAAGGAGGGACAGGATCAGTAACCGGCATATCATTCGAGAACATTCAGATGGACAACGTACGAAACAGCATCATCATCGATCAATACTACTGCTTAACAAAGGCTTGCAGGAACGAGACATCAGCAGTGTACCTATCAGACGTGACATATAGGAATATCAAAGGTACTTATGACGTAAGAAGTCCTCCGATACACTTTGCCTGCAGCGACAGCGTCGCCTGCACTAATATCACAATGTCAGAGGTTGAACTTCTTCCATACGAAGGCGTACTAGTAGACGATCCTTTCTGCTGGAACGCGTATGGTACTCAAGAGACATTAACTATACCTCCAATTGATTGCTTGCAAGAAGGGATGGGTCATAAACTAGCAGAGAGTTCATTATATAGCTGCTAAAACAGTTCAAAGATTATTTATGTATTAGTTTAGAGTACTGTATAGAATCCATCCCTTTGGGATTTATTTCTCTCAGTGTGATGAGAATATTATTTATGGTTTTCCAACTCTACTATGTGACATTGTGCAGTTTTACCTAATATATTTAGAGCATGTCATTACTGTGTAACAAGGATTGGATAGTATTAAATTCATGAAGAAAAATAAATTCTGTTTCATTTCATTTCGAGTCATAAATGTTATATTGTTGTCCACTTGATAAGACAAAAAACAGACCATAATAAGCTCATGTTTGGTACATATTAAAATTTTCATTCTTCTACTCATTTTCAACCACACATTCTTCAATAAAATAGTATTTTCCATCATATCAATAACTTTTATTAAAATTTTCATTTTCATTTTCAATAACACATTTTTCAATAAAATAATATTTTCCTTCACATCAATAACTTTTCTTTCTTTTTCAACCGCACATTCTCCATCAATCTACTATTTCAGAATACATTCTTTCAAAATAATGTGACTCAAACACACCATAAAAGTGATACTTTCAAATTTTCAAATTATGCAACAAAACCTTAAAAATCAAAATAGAAATGGCTTAGATTGCTTTTAACAATTAATTTGGCAAAACTCACCCCTAAAACCGTCCTGTAACGAGTTGTCTAAATTGCTTATAACCCATAAGGCAAGCCTTTTGCGAGCAATGTAAGATAAAAAATCGATATATTTCGTCTCTTTTTAGAATTAACATCCACTACAATCCATTTTTTATAATTTTCTTGAGTCGCCTCCCGTCTGCAACAAGGCTCTCCAAAATGGGTGTATGTTTACCATTTGTAACCTCGATATAAAATAAAATTAGATCGTTACAGAAGGCAGGATTTATCCTGGAAGACCGGAGTTCTCCTGGAAGGCAAGGTACAACATATGTTGACTCGCTCGGCACTTTGACAGATCAGTGGAGGGGCTCTTGGATCCTGACTAGTTTGAGGCACATCCCGCGATTTACCAATCTGCGTCTTGAGGGGTCAAGGCGTAAATTTCAGGATTAGTCGTTGAAGGTAGACACTTGAGTATAAAAAAAAAAAAAATAGATCATTACAATTATGAAATGCGATACAAGTTTTTTTGACCAATTTAACTCTTGGATTATTACTTGGCAAAAATAAAAACTGAAGAAGAAAAATTCTTGGATCGTAATTGAAGGGGAAAAAAAGGAAGCAGTTTATCTTAAAGTCGCGTTAGCGACTCATGGGTTCTCTAGAAAACGACTTAGTAGAATTCAATCAGTCTCCAGTCCAGAACCTTGCGCAGGCACTTCCATTTTTCCCTCCGGCTAACCTCTGACCACTCCCGGCAACAGGTACAATTCCCTCTCTATATATAAATGTATGTATCAATATAGATTAGCATAGGATAGGATATTGTTTGAACTTCATTTTTATTGTTTCTCTTAGTCCTTTAGGATATATTTTGTCAGGTAAAATTAAGGAAAAATGCCGTCTTTGCAGACAGCCTTGCCTCCTGAACTCGCAAACAATGCTATTCGAGTTAGTATTGTTATCATTCCATTTAGTTCATCATTTGTTTTTTTCTATTTTTAAGCATTTAATTCATTTTTATGGTTTTATGATTTATATCTGGCCTAGACGAAATTAGGGGGAAAAAAAAAATTAACTTAGGGCTTTGTTTATGAGTATAAAAATCGATTCTTTGGGTCTGTGGTAATATTTGAAAAAAATAGTTAAAAAATTAGATATTCCGTGTTTAAAATAACTTATTTTACCATTTTATGCTGTAGCTTTATCGCGAATGCCTGAGGCGTGCTAAATATATTGGGCAGAAGGTATTTGATTCCCTAGCTTGATCGCTTGATGTTCTCGATTCTACGTGGCTTGTTTCTCGATGAATCTGAGTATATCTATAGTGCAGAAGATAAAGATGATAAAATATTGTTAAATAGTTTCTCATCGTGGTAATAAAATATGATTATGTGCTTTTGATCTATGGATTTTATATTTTCTAGTGAAATGAATGGAAAACGTTTACTCAGAAATTTTCAAGAAATGATTTCTTCCCATTGTTCAAAAAATAAATAACATTTGCATCAAATCAGGAGGAGCTAATCATGGATTTTTGAATTGCCTGTTGAATCAAGTTAGCAGGCATGCAACTGTATGTCCCTGTATATACTCCTGTTATGCAGCTAACTCTAGACTCTAAATTACCACCTACCACTAGATCCAAGAGCTGATGGTAGTAAAATTACTCTTGAAGGACTTGATTATTTTGCTCAACGGAAGATTTTGTGAGAGGTGGTTTAAGTGATTGTATGCTCTGATCTAGATTTGAGTTCCGATGAAGGTCGGATTCCAGCCTTCTTGGAATTTTTGTGGACTCATTATTTGCTCATCTACACAAGTCCTTTCAATTAGCTGTCTAAATTATGCAGAAACTTTTTAATAGTAAGTGTCACTGTTTGATTTGTTCTCTCATATTTCAATATTTCGTGGATTTCTTAGGGTTCAATGTATGAACATAATAGTGTACCTTCTAGCTAACTGAAGTTAGATGTGATCGATATGATGCTAAAATTCCCCTTCACTCCCTGTGACATTGATCATGAGAGATTCTAAAGAGACTTGGTTGATTAAATTGTTTATAGCTATGTTTAATCCATTCTGATCCATTGGCAGTATTTTATGATGTGAATTTAGGTACCTAGAGGCTAGAACCGATTGGTCATGCACATTTTTGAAGTTTGTCCTCATGTCTGAGTTGAAGTTGCATGCTCTGTTACGAAACTTCTTTGCTTTTGTTGGCTATGGTACACCAGAAAGTTAAAACTACCTTATTCAAGTAGCTATGACTCATGATCATGATCATGATCCTCGAGTAGGTTGTGTGCAGGCATAGTCTATGAGAGGACCCTTTTGATATTGTTACCCTTTGCCATTTATTTGCAGTCAGTAGGCATGCGCTCGTAATGAGTGATTAGGATAAACAATTTGTGTCTTAATTGGGGTCATGCCCAACAAGAGGGAATATAACTACCAAGAAGTTTATCTTTTATACTTTTGATAGTGCCAAATATTTTGGAAAGAAGCATATTTTTTTCTGATTGGGTGGTCACCCTATGTCCTGATCTCGGTCTCTTCCCTATATTCACCATCCAAGAACCAAATCAACTCCCCAATCACAAAATTATAGTGAAATAGGAAAACGGTAATTGGATATCTTCCTAGATTTTCTTATTAGCTATATCAAATCTTTTGAGCTAGTTTTTAAGTATGCAATCTTTGTCACACTATTCGAGTCTCGACGAGGAATTCATTTTATTCTTGAAAATATAACTAAGAAGCCAGAACCTCACATTTATTCCGAATGTTATTCCTCCACCACTTCTTTGGCAATTTATCTCTAGTTGAGAAAAAAAAAAAAGGTTACTAACTTGGTTCTTCTTATCAACTCTATTTTCAGCAATACAATACAGAACTTCTTGTTGATATGGTCAGACAGCAGTTCAAAAAGCATATGCACGAGACTGATCCAGAGAAAATTCAAAAGTTCAAGGATGAGTGAGTTTCAATTTACTTTATTATCTTTCTGTGCAATTAGGATTTCAGTTCTGCGTTGCCATAATCACCTTCTACTATTCTCATATACTCTTCGACGTATCTCATTTTGGTAAGGTCCTGATTTAGATAGATGTGCTCATGCTAACCCAAAAGCAATGTGTTCCTTTTCTTTTCCATTTGGCAGTGCAGCAAGGGGACTCATCAATCACATGCTATATGAATCTGAGGCAATGTCTGGACGCAAATTCAGCAAAAGCTCTGAATTCTGATCTCGGATATCAATCTACTCGTAGCATTGAGTGCACTTTCTGATAGCAATGCAATAGCATAGCTGAACAATTGCATCAGAGGTTTCATTTTTGGTTTATTTACTGCGTTTAATTTTTAAAGATTACTTTGAACACCCGCCTTTTGGATTTGCCCTCCTTGTGAGTTGTGATTTGAAAATGCCAGTCACGAGGGAGGTACTTCTGATTGAACAATGAAAATGTACCAATTCCCTTGGGAGATGAATAATAATCCATACGTTTCAACATATTTATCCTTGTTTTTCCCTAACAAGTGGAAAAATGTTGCCCCACTAAATATCTAAAATTTAATGACAACTGGAAAATATTTGAGAAATTTTTGTGACGACTCAAAGCTTTTGCATTTCAATGATAATTGAAAATATTTGTACAAGTTCAGTAACAATTGGAATATTTAGACCCCGTTTGGTACGGATTAAAATTTGATTTTAATCCAAGTTAAAAAGGGTTACACAGCTTTTCATTCACACATTTCAATAATTTTTATCACAATCTACTAAAAATATAATTTTAATCTCCATCAAACATCCTCTTAACATGACAAATAAAAGTCTTGATGTTTGTGTTCGGAAGGATGCTAAAGATCAAGACTTGTGAAAATGAAAAGGGTAAACAGCATTTGAAGTCCATTACCTTTGATGGGCATGCTCTGATTTAAAGGTTGGGGACAAAAGTGCAACACATCAAAAGTTGGAGATCTCTGCTGCTATTTACCCAAAATAAAATGCCCAAATACTCGGAAAGCGCACAGAATTGAGCCCATTCGCGGCTACGGTTTATAAATTACTCCTAGTTGAACAAACCACTTTTATTCATATATTTCATGGATCACAAAGTTTTCTTCATATTTTCACCACTCATTTTTATCTATATATAATTGTAACTGTATAAACCGACTTCTGCAATAGCTAGAGAGACAAGGTCAAGACGCAAATGACTTGATTGAATAAGAGTGCAAGAAATTCTAACATAATACATGAAATTGCTAAAAAATACATTAGAATTCATAAAAAATCAATCCAAATTAGAGTAAGTCAATTTTTTTTCCAATTCCAACAAAAATAAGGAACTGAATAATATAAAGGAAAAGTAACATTACAGTGCCCACTCCCTTTTTCTTTCTTCTCCAACCAACTAAAATAATCTGTTGTATCTTCAATTCATTCATCTCCTAAGAAGGAAACAGTAAAAAAACTTGTTCATAGAGGGTATCAGGCACCAACCGCCCGAAGGCCCCCAAAACCAAAAGACTAGTGTTTCATATTGATCCTGTCCAAGCGAAAACAACATGAGATAGATGAGTATGCAAGATGTTCATTTCTCGTGATGATACATCCTTGTGTACAGTATTCTTCAAGATCTCTACCCCATACCTGTCCACAACAATCAATCTATTGGTAATCCAGATTCCCATACATCACCCTTTTTGAGATCCATTTTTGCTCGAGTAACCATCACCACCAAGCTGGAGAGCTCTAGGATCAAGTGGGATTGTTCCAACCGTTAAAAAACCAGAAGATCCAGTGGAACTGTTAACTTTGACAGGCATAGACCCTACTGTAACAACATCGATCGGTTCAGTGTTTGCTTTGCTATCAGTATCAGGCACCAAAGACGCGGAATCAGACTCTTTCGGATTAATTGTTAGTGAACCAAAACTTAATTCGACATCAATGTTTGGTTTCCCATCCACTGAAACTACGTGCATTGAAACCTCTTCGTTGGTATAAGACTCATTCTTGTTGGAACTGCTTGAATCATCATGCAAGACGACTTTCTTATCTTCACTAGGAGAAGGATCAAGAATAGGATTAAGATTGTGGGGAGGATGTGCTAGAGGCACAAGGTATGGGTTCTCATAGTTCTTAACTAGCAACCTCGCTTTTTCTTCCTGCAGGATCTTTTGTCTATTTTGATCTACTAGAGGCACAAGGTATGGGTTCTCATAGTTCTTAACTAGCAACCTCGCTTTTTCTTCCTGCAGGATCTTCTGTCTATTTTCATAGTACATAAAGTCATCCAGTAAGGATGTCTTCGATATATGGTTCTTGAATATTTTCAGCATCTCCATGCCTTTCTTGTAGTGTATCTGAAGAAGAAAATATCAATTATCAACTACGGAAGCTAATTAAACCTACATGATATCAAACGGTAATCTTATAACTTAATTAATAATCTCTTCCATCGGATTGAGTCAAAATTTTGTTGAAGGGTTTTCCATTTTAATTTTCTTTATATTATTTTGTTTTCTCTTCGAAGGTGAGAGCAAAATGAGTCTCGACAACATATTTAACCTGTTTTTCAACCAAAGAAAAAATAAAAATCACCACTTGTTTGCTACAAAAGGATGACTTCGGAGACGCCATTTTCCAAGAAACTTTTTAATGGGAATCCGAACCCACAGAATGGGAACATGAGCATAACTTCCCCGATCCATAATGAGCAAGTTCTTGCTGCTAAAGAAAATGCGGAGCAACAAGCAAAAATGTGAGCATACCTCTTGTGTGTCTCTGCTGTTAGTCACTGGCTTATTCTCATTGTTTTCTAGCATGATGTGTCTAAAATTTGGGTTTGGCACATCCTTTATGATGTGCCACTTAACAGGAAAGCTACCACTCCACTTGTCTTGCTGCCAGAAATCCATATCTCTATGAAAATCTACAGGACCAGTCATTTCAGCAACACCGCAGAACTGGCCACTGGCATTGACCTTCAGTAAGAAAAGATAAAGAGGCACCAATGAGTAACTCAAAGAGTAAACGTCAAAAATCTGGAAAGTGTTAATTGAGCCGTAAATAATCTCACAGACAATAATGTGTGACTAATATATTAAATCATAGAATGTAACTCACGGAGAAGAAGAGAAAAATGTGGCAGCCTCTTGAATCTGCAGCAGCTATTCTCTGAGCATCTTCATATGCGCTGTTTAGCTTCCTGTTTCCGTTAGGCGTAGACGACCAAACATTGTATTTTATACTCTTGTGCACGTCATCCTCACTATATGATTTGATTACAAAAAACTTAGCATTCGTATAATCAACCAGAAAATCACCCTTATTATACTGATCTGTATAGATAATAATGTTTCCTTGAGCATCAGAATCTCCCGCCATCGTTGTGTAGGCTTTAACCGCCAATTGGTTTTTCAATTTGTTAATTCTAGGTCCTCGATTTTGTTCGGTCAACGCATCAGTACTTACTTTAACATCATCCTGAGTTCTTCCATAGAATACCTTGGGCTTCACTTTATCTAATGGAGCCTGGGCATAATTGCTTGGTCCGAAACCAGAGACGCCATTGCCGGAAGGAACAGCATTTTTTAAGTGGCTTTGACTAGATAATGCCTTCCAGTTCGGAACATTTTCCATAACCACAGCTTTTTTACCCTAAAACACAAAAAATTGCAATCAAACAAAAGCAAGGTCATTAGCTTCAATATACTGGAAAAACACAGCTCAGCATCAGGATAAGGATCCTAGCCTATGTTTAGCTCATGTTTACAAGCTGTTTAAAAACACTCAAGCCACTTTTTCATTTCAAAGAACCGACAAATACTACCACTTATCCACCACTCATTTCTATTTATTTATAATTTAAATAATTTAAACACCTTCCAGACATGGTTCTAGATAGCTAAAAATTCAAGATTAGTTTATGCGCAAACCATTTAATTCGCATATTCACTTCTGTTACCTCAAAGAGGCTCTCCTGGGGAATTTGTGATGATGCTGAACTGGGAAAACTTCTAGAGTTAACACCTTCATGAGTCATGGCCTGCTTGCTAGATCCAGCATTTGCTTTTTTAGTTTCTTCTGATAACCGGATAACAGAATTAATCGGGCTAGAAGCAGTACCTAATGGAGTAGGAGAAAATTTAGGAGGTTTTGAAAATGGATTATGCTTAAGAGCTGGACCATCAGCTCGATTAGCAGATGAATCATTATGAACAAACGGGTCTGTTGTACTATTTGCAATCATGGGGATGTAAGCAGGCGAAGAAACAGGATTCTCGTAAGATGGCATGGTATAATACTGTTGTGCCCCCACAAATGATCCATCAACTCCCACCATTGCACCAGGAATGTAAGGGTTGTATGGGTTATATGAAGATTGTGCATATCCATAGCCAGGTATATAATATACATATGGAAGACTTTCATTTGGTGCACCCTGAAAGAGAAGATGCACGAGTTCAATAACTTCAAGTGGTGTAGATCTTAAATTCAGAAGAAAGGGGCTCACCGTGTACTGGATTTCTTGACCATCCAGACCAAAAACTCTATGGGGGTCATCCCAGTCACCAGGTGATTCAAATGCTAACAAAACGAGAGAATATTTCATCAGCCTCTCCACAGGTTATATTTTTAGCTCAAATCCACACAGTTTAACATAAATGCTATTCAATTCACCTGTACAAATATATCCATAGTTGGTGGCAGTAGGATAATACAAGCCCTGATTGACAACATACTCCGGGACTCCTTCGTTGTACATGGTTTCAAAATGTTCGAGTGGACTGGTGATCTGTGAATTTGATTCAGCACCTTGCATCTGAAGGACCAAAAATTCCTTATTATATTAACAGCCATTCACTTCAAACATGAAAAATATGAATAAAAAAGAGGCATGTGTTGAACCGCTTTCCGCATATCCCTACGCCCTCTATCCAGGAAAAGTTATGACAGTACTTGGAGAAGTAATGTCTTAATTAACTATCAAGCAATCACATAGAAATTACCAAGATATGCATCTGCATGTCCTTGTTCAGGAACATTATATACTTCCATCCCAGGACTGCCACTCCTGGAGAAGATATAACACGTAAAAAGAATGCATGCTGCACGAATGGACAAAATAGGAATCCAAACTGAAAAATCCCAATCAGAAAGTTATTGTATTCTCGACGAAAATTATTAGACCTTTCAATAATACAGAGGAGCAAACAACAAATCTACCAACCAGAAGATATGATGCTCTCAAAACTTCTGTCACTTGGATATAAACATCAGGAATCGGACACTATTTTCACTAGTCCACCAACTTTACAGTGATCATTTCCACCCATCCCATTCAAAAAAGGCAAGAAACTAATACTCTTTGGTTAACATAATGAACAGTAATTTATTAAAGAAAAAAACCATAAATCTACATCCATAATCTAATGTTATATCACCAATCATTAATGTTAAAAACACTCGTTCATAGAGAGTACAAAACCCCCAAATAAAAACATCAATAAAAAATTGGAAAAACAGTAAAACTGATCTAACAATTAAACCCTAGAAAATAAAATCCAACCCCCCTTAAGCTCTCTCTCTCTCTCTCTCCACCCAAAAAGAAAAAAGAAAAAGAGAGTAAGTTAAATAACCAAAGAACCAACACACTGCTCAATCAAGCAATACAATAATCAATTCAACTACCCAAGAACCCAAAAAGGGACACCGAAATTACCTATAAAATTCCACCTCACATAACATTTCATATAAAAATTTCCCCATTAAAACACACATACAGTTACACACAACATATCTGCTTTCAAATGTGCGTACCGTATAAGCTACTAGATATATTTGTATATAAATAAAAAGAGGGGGGAGAGAGAGAGAGAGAATAAGTACCTAGAGAGAGAGAGAGTCGCGAGATTTAAGCGATGGTTGACCTGAAGAATTGAAGGAGAATCAAATGAACAAGGGTTTGTATTGAATTTTCGAATACCACAAACATAATTTTTTTCATTAAAAATAAAATAAAATCAAAGTAGACGCGGTTAAGGAACCCCGAACCCTAGAGAGAGAAATTCTTTTATTATTATTATATACAAGAAAAGAGAGAGAAATGGCGGTGTGTGTTGAAATTATTTTTTAATGAATAAAGAAATATCGAATATTTATTTTTAAAAATATTTTATTGTGGTATGAAAACTGGAAAGAGAGATTTGGACCCTGTTCGAGGCTTTGAGCCAAATTATTGTAGAATGAGAATAAAAAATATAGTCGTGTCCCACACAAGAGATAGAAAATTTAAATTTAAATATTGACGTGATGGATAACGGTCATATTTTTCATTTTAAATATTGAACATTTGCAGTTTTTAATCCAAATTCCATTTCGAAGAGAGAAAAAAAAAGAGAGCTTCGAGATTTTAAAATTAAAAGAAAAAAAATGAAAATGTGGGTGGCTGAAATGCAAATGAATATTTGTGGACACGCTACAAACTATAGAAATTAATGAATAACAAATTAATTATGTTTTAGGCCCCCACATTTACGACAAATTAAAAATATTTAAAGTATTTGGTAGAAATTTATAATCAATTTAAATTATAAATAAGTAATGAATATGAATTTCGTAAATTATAATAAATGTACAAGAAGAATAATTCAATGAAATAAGTGCCCCAATATAGCATATACGATTCCCACATGCTCAAAAAGTCAAATGGGCCAAATGGCATGTCGCCCACATCAAATCTTCATTGCAATTAAAAGTAAGAAAGGTGATAATTTAGTGGAACTTGTTTGCATAAAGGCGTAGATATTGATCCCACAATAAAAGCTGGCCAAGATGAAGAAATAAAATAATTTATATTCTTTCTTTACATATAAAATACCAATCTTTGATGCCTCTTTTTCCCTTCCTCGCCACAACATCTGTTGCCCTCCGTTAAATTTTAATACCCGGAAAACCTAAAAAAATCATCACATTTGAAATGGCATCTTCTTATTTACTAATAATAATAAAAACACAAAAATGTCGAAATTTAGTGAGAAATCGACAAAGAGGACAAGAAAATAGAGATGACAAATCTCAACTCCACCCAAAAGCTTGATTGGAATTTGCGTGCAGAAATTACTAGAACAAAAATGAGTAAAAGAAGTTGAAATATAAGCTAATTTTAGCTTATTTTGATTTTTGAAGAAAGTTTGAAGAGAATAAATAAGACTTCTCCACCATACAGAAGATTCTTAGAACAAGACAGAGAGAAAGAAAGGAACAAGCATATCTTCCCCTCCACTCCCACTCCACTTGGGGGACACAATACAAGGCAGCACAACAAACTTCTCTTTGTTAAAACAGGAATGTTTAAAACAAATCAAAAACAGTCTCAAGTATTCCCATTAGATTAAAAACCCGGAAAATTTACCGGTACAATAAACCCATCACCAAAAAACATTGAAAGACTAATGAGGACAATAAGACGAAATTTAGTCTGACGGACTACATAGGTTTGTCGCCGGAAAAACAACCTTAATTTAACAAACACTGAATAGCACACTGACAATCGAATCCAACGCCCACCCAAATGTTTATGCTTCCTCACATTATGAACCCATCTTCACGAGTGTTGTCTCGGTTTACGGTTCTGTTGCTGGATTGCTAGGGTTAGATCCAGCATCAGGGACTCCAGTATTAACATTGGCAGCTAAAGGAACCTGCTCAACTGGCTCGGCTCCAGAGAGTTCCTTGCCTCGTGTGCCTGGATTTGTGACGGATGTCCCAGATTCAGGAGGAACCTCAACATTAGGGACTGAAACATCCATCTGATCAAACTTAGATTTGCGCGGCGGCCTCCTCTCATATCTATCATAGCTGCGGCTGCGAGACCGTCCACGGCTATGAGAGCGACTGCGGCTGCGAGACCAGCTACGGCTCCTGCTATAACTCCTACCCCTGCTGCGGCTCCTGCTCGAGCTACGGCTTCGGCTTCGGCTTCTGCTATAACCCCATGTTCGAACTCTCTCAGGACTAGAGCTATAACTTCTCTCTCTTTTCCTGTCTGAAATATCTCTTCTGCTATCAAATCGTCCCCGCCCCCTGCCCCTACCACGCCCTGGCACGTCTACATTGTGATATTGATCACGTGCACCACGTTCATTCCTGTCCCAACCAATCCGAGCACCAGAAAAACCACCATCCCTCCCACCACCACGACCACCAAAGCCACCATCTCTCATCCCACCACGTCCACCGAAGCCACCATCTCTCATCCCTCCCCGTCCACCGAAACCACCATCTCTCATCCCACCACGTCCACCGAAACCACCATCTCTCCCCCCACTACGACCTCCAAAGCCACCATCTCTCATCCCACCACGACCACCAAAGCCACCATCTCTCATCCCACCTCGGCCACCAGAATTCCAACGCCCACCACCATCAATAGAATCAAAACGGTTTATCCCACCTTGATCTTTGCCAAAACCAGGCCCACCACGTAAAGCTATTTCTCTCACCTCGGGAGGCACGTTTTGGTTGGCTCCCTCCAAGACTTTAACAAGATCAGCTGCATATTTCCAGTCTTGCTCGGAGAAAAAAGTATAAGCAATACCTGTAGCACCAGCCCTCCCAGTTCTTCCAATGCGGTGAACATAGTCTTCAATCCCAGATGGAAAGTCATAGTTGACCACTACCCTGTGAGATATAAGTGAAAGAATAATTCAAGATAGATATCTCCAACCAATTAAAGCAAAATGATAGAATGCTATTATATCTTTCTCCAAATGAGAATGCATGGAAATTTAAGCAATATGAAGCAAAGTCTTTTCAGAGAGGATTTGGACTGAAATGAAGCAAATAGAAAGTTTATGACCTTATATCTCTTATGTCAAGGCCCCGAGCAGCAACATCAGTGGCAACTAGAACAGGGGACTTGCCCGCTCGGAATTGATTCAGTACCCAGTCCCTTTCACCCTGATTTTTGTCTCCATGAATTGCAGCAGCCCCAAAATTACGTCCTAGGCTACGCGTCAGCTGGTCACATAACTTTTTAGTTGAACAAAATATAATAGCTTTAGAACCACGCTCTTGGGATCTAAGAATTTGCTCCAAGCGTCTTTGCTTCTGCATTTCAGGGACTACTTCAACATACTGCATGGTGGAAATACATGTTCAGGGTTCAATACGAGAAGAAACAGATGAGATGGAAAACTAAGATACAAAAGCAAACCAGATTTTACTCCACAACTAATAACTGCAAGGTATACTTGTAAAGCAGGAGATCTAAAAACAACACTAATGAACATGATTCCGGCACATGCTTAAAAGGAAAATAATGTGTTGTGCACCTCAAAGGAGATGATGAGAAACATATTTGTTCTTGGAGTAGCAGAAACTTCTAAAATCTAGACTGGATAGCAACTCATGTTATGCTAAGATAATTGCATAGAGGGAGAGAGGATGAAAAAAAGAAAGGAACCATAACTGAAGGTTAAAACCCAGTCATAAACCTTTTTTTTTAAAGGTGTGCCCTATAATTTTAAATATTAATTTTCTTCAATCATTAATCTCTTTATTTGATCTTCTTCAGAAAGACAATTATTATACCAACTTACCTGCGTGATAGACTTATTTGCAGCAAGTTCGTCGACACTGCCAATATTCACCTGGATTGGATTAACAAGCAAATCACTTGCTATTTTTCTCACTTCTTTAGGCCATGTTGCTGTGTACATGAGAGTTTGCCTTCTTGGAGGTATTTCATTGACAATCTTGCGGATCTGAGGTTCGAATCCCATGTCGAGCATTCTATCAGCCTCATCGAGCACAAGAAGAGAAACCTGCCTGAAATCAATTCTCTTCATTTCGAGTATGTCATTGAGCCGCCCAGGAGTGGCAACCACAACGTCAGCTCCACGATCCAGTTCTTTTAACTGAGGGCCCTTTGGAGCACCACCATACAAGCACTGAAACAAAAAAATGAAACACGTTTTTTCTTCCATTCAGCAGGTAAAAACTTCAATTTAGAAGACTGTAGAAGTAAACAAAAAAAGGAAAGACGACTCACTGTGCAAGAGACTCTAGATGATCGGCCAAACTTGATTGCTTCATCTTGGATTTGGGTGGCAAGCTCCCGAGTTGGAGCCAAAACCAATACAGTTGGACCATTAAGAGGATTATTTTGCCGTCGCCTAAGATGAATGAATGCAGGGATCAGATATCCCAATGTTTTACCAGAACCTGTCTTGGCAATAGCAACTATGTCCCTATTTTGTAGAGCAATAGGCCAAGTCTGTGCCTGAATTGGAGTGGGAGCAGAGAAACCAGCAAAATGTATCTGAAACAGAATTATGTAAACAATGAGCCTCTGAATGAGAAAAAGCTAAGAAATTTGAACCAAGTTTGGACATGATGTAAAATGAAAAAACACACTAAGAGGGAACTGTTTCACTATTTGAAAAGGAAAAAGATAGAAGGGGGGAAAAAGATTGCTCAAAAAAACCCATGGGTGTGCAGTTGCTTACTGAAGCAACTCGAGGCAACAAAATGGAGCATTTAAAAGAGAAGAGGCGGAGCCAATAAGCTAGAAACCCCAGTCACATATAGTATGAATTGAATGAGGGGCAACCATCCTACAACAATCTGCCAGAGGAAGGCTCCAATTGTTCATGTTGCAGCCTCAAAAACTCAGAATAGTTCTTGCAAAAGTATGAGCTAGCACTGCAGCGTACGACATGTGCTCCTCTTCTGGAGCAGATATCGCACCTGCGACAAGTGAAAACTGATAAGCTAAAAGAATGAATTTTGCAAATGAAATGAAATAAGTCGAGAAAAAGATGGATTTTAAGATCTTCATGGCACTTATAAACAGTTAATCACAGTTTTGGTTAAAATACTTACCTCATGTAGTATCTCTGGCGGAAAGCCAGTGGCTTCAAATGTCATGAATGGAGCAGGAACATTGTCACCCTGGATAGGAATCGGGTTATCAGATTTCAATAATTATTAACTTGGATAAGCATACCATTTGACTGAAGAACCTACCAAAAAAGAGGGAATATGGCAGCAGCTAAAACAGCTTATTGTGTGCACTCTTGGTAAACAAATATATTGGTGCTAAACTTTTTTTTTGGCCGTGCATCAATTCTAAAGGTAGAAGTAGCAATCTCATGGCCAAGAGATACCATAATCACAGAGCATGTACAAGCAACGTAGGCCTTAATTGTAGTTCAATCATACGGTCAGTGACGTAATATGAAGAGAATGCAAGACCATATATTTTAACCATCGAATTTATGAGAAGAACAAGGCAGATTATTGCAATGAGTTGGGAAAGTAATACCAGAAGAGGGTGTTTATTTTTGGAAAGTAGACACGAGGGGTATTCTGATAAGCTAATGGAGGACATTTAAGAGGGGGTTATCTAGATCTGCATGGTCCAAACCCACATCACATAAACAACTGTTTCCATCTTAGATATGAAGCAATATGTTTCTTATCTTTCTCCTCCTAGTTAGAAATCTTCTCTCTTCAGCTCTTCCTAGTCTATCAGCAAAAACGCACAGCCCAGAAAATGTCCCATGCATCCAAGCCATATAATGTAAACATGGGTAAATTACATGCACTTGTTTTAGTGTAATTGGACTACATACCCAACATAATTACTTTCCTCTATTCAGAAGGATATTTTCATCAATTTTCCAAAAATTCAGATATGTGATCTCTAAGTACTTTATAGCAATAAGTTGCTATTAGCAATAGCAGCTTTCTTCGAGATTCTGTGAATAGCTTTTGCTTCATATGATTCACGATTTTCTTAACCTAACCATCTTGCATGAGCATCTGGGAATTCTAACATAAATATATCATCAACAACAAAAATAACATATATGGACCGTGGACATAGAAAACTTTCTCAAAAATAACATATATAGATCATGGACATAGAAAACTTTCTACGTGATGCAAATGATGTGAAATCCTTAAATAATACATAATTTAGAAAGCGAAGAATACAAACCGTGGCTGTTACTTCATGCTTTTCACAATAAACCTCAGCTGCTGAGAGAGGAATAGCATCTGAGGGTCCCATCATTACAGGAGGCCGGACAAGAGAATTGCCTGGAAATGGTGGGTTGATAGTTGCATGACCATAGCTGCCATGCATTGGAGGTCCTGCGGGGCTATTTGATTGCCCTGGAAGATTAATAGAAACATTTTGAGGGGGGAAATCACGCATCCTCGGTTCCTGATAAAAAGTAGCACCGGCATCAACAGACATCCAGTGAAGTGCTTTCCATTAGAGACACGAGAACGCAGATTTACAAGAAAAATAATCAGAAACTTGTAAATTGTAAGAACATGGCATAGATAGATGTGTTTTCTCCATCTTATAATCTCTTTCCTTCTATACTAGTCATAAATCATTCATCATGTGCACTAGAGGTAACTAAAGTAGACAAAATAAGACCTGAACACCAGAGGTGGCACTTAGAAAATGATAAATGATCCAAGGAGTAACTCGCCTGCTGATTTCTTGGCATGGGTAGTGCAGCTAGCTTGGGATGCTGAGACATAGCACCGCCATCCTTATTTGTGTTGTAGGAAAAATCATTTCCAGTTCTTCCAATAGGGTTTTCTTCGTAACCCATCTTTGATCTGATAGGGAGCAGATTCTGCTGCTGCCCATGAATGATACCAGGGCCCATCTCATTTTGAAACCTAGAACCGCCAGATTGGAGAGCTAAATCTGCTCCACCCTGCTGCATATTGACAGAAGAGCGATCATACTGCGTAGTTTGACTAGGCTGAACACCAATCTGTGGTGCATGAATGGAATTTGCACGTAAGTTTTGAGCAGATGGTGTCCCAGTTTGCTGAATGTGGCCTGGAGAAAACCCAGTTTGCTTCCCTTGCTGAATTTCAAGATCATATCTTGAAGGGAATCCCATTTTATGCTCTTGTTGATGGGGAAACTGTTGCCCCTGCATTAAATGTTGAGATTGTTGCGAGGAATCAGGTGGCCCTTGGGGATGCATATTCTGCTGATATGTGTACTGGGTCTGTTGAGGAGTAAGTGGGTAACCATGTGGATGTCCCATTTGAGCACCTGAATAAATCGGTCCTTGTGGGCCGTGTGGCACTTGATGCATCCCCTGATAAGATGTTTGTTGCACTGGCTGCATAGGTGCTTGCTGTGTGGACTGTGGAAGTCCTTGCTGCCCTGGCAATATAGGCCTTTGCCCCAGTGAGGGTGGCATTTGCTGACCTGGCTGTTGCATTAGTTGTGGCCTAAATTGTTGTTGTGACAGATGGCTCTGGTGTTGCATGGAAGGTCCCAATTGCGACCCCTGCTGCTGCTCAGTATGTGCTACTTTCTGTTGAGCGGCAGGGGGTGCTACTTGTGTTTGTTGCTGCAACGATGAACTCATTTGTTGCCCTTGTAGGTGCTGAATCTGTGTTATTTGCAGATTTTGCTGGCCTTGAACACCATCAGGTTGCTGTGATCTAACTACAGGTACTGGATTCATCTTAGGTGTAGAAACTGTAGGAGGTGGCAGTGGGCCTGATGGCAAGGGTGGCGGTAAAGCTTCTGGCTTCTCGTACTGAGTAACATTTGTTTCAGGATTCCAGTAGTATAAAAGATTCGTACTTCCGTCAATTAATCCTTTCCAAGGTTGAGGCAGAGTGGGGTCATCAGGTGCATATCTGGGTCCAGTGGCAGGAGTCGCTGCCTCTGTAGTGTCCATTTTAATAATGATGCTACAACAATCGGTTAAAATTAGAGTCCACAAAATGAATGATCTATATGACAACTAAAAGCAACAAGTTTCACACACGTCATCTAGTGGAGAGGCAAAAAAAAAAAAATCATGTAGCAGGCACCCGATTTATTGAGAACACTTAATTTGTTGTTGCTGCTGTTAGAATGACTTGTCTCCACGTCCAAAATAAAGGATTGATTAGAAAATAAGTTAGTTAACCTAAAAATTCAACCTGATTTTAGGTTACAAGTACCCATAATCACCTCCCAGTTTTTTTTTTTTTTTTTTTTGTTAAAATTAGAATATGGGATAGAAAATCAGCATTTCACTAAAATTTCGAATGAATTCAAGTTGATTTTATTTAACATTT
>CAIGRH010165398.1:0-11941 GCA_903798295.1 Fraxinus nigra | reverse complement strand
TAATTTTAATCCCCACCAAACAGCTACTAAGTACTCAAATGTTTTATGGACATAAGGAAATTGCATAATTATTTCTTCCTTTAAATTTTGGAAAACGATTCGGCAACCTCTAATCTATTATTTATGAATCTAATTGATTCAAAAACGAAGAATGCATCCTCATTGGTTTGATTCATGCTCTATATTTGAAGTATCAAAATGAGGAGAAAATCAAGTACTGTTATGGAAAAAATTGAACTGAGAAAAGGCAAATGCTCTGAAGAGATGGTGTTTTTTAAACTCTCAAATGAAATTGCACCAAAATGTAACAGAAAAATGTAGATAAGAAGTGACAGTGATAAAATTGAAAATATATAATTTCATAGACAATTTGGTAAGAAAATAGGAGAAGTTTCTATTATTTATTCGATTATCTTAATAGAGTATGTTACACCTCGAAATTCCAAACTCTAACCACGTGGCAGCCAACGTTAGGCTTAATCTGGCCCGTACTCCATGTCACTATCCTATATGGTCCAATCGAGGTCATAAAATATAGGTAGTCGAAGTACCTATAGAGGCCAACATTCTATAGCCTCGGTCAGGTGTCATAACCCACTGCACAATAAATCGAGGTGATTTGCCCCTCATTGTGAGAAGTCATCTTCTTGATTCACTTCTTTTAAGAGATTTTTCATATAAGATTTTTCAGAATGATTGATTGGCATGACAATTATACAACAACGCCTCACAGTTAACTAGTTAGTTTACTTTTTAAGATGTTATACATGCGCTATAGGGTGACAACTTTCAGAATCATTAAATGTTGGAATGACACCTAGGAAGAGAAGAGATTGAAGTGACTTTTCATCCAAGGGTAACCATTCCATCTCTTTTACTATAAAAGCTCAAATTTAGTGTTATTTAAAGATAATATAAGTTTACACTCTCGATCGTATTATTATTAACTTTGTTGTTTTCTTTATATTTCCGGTGCTCGACACTTTTAAGGCTCATGTCTTCCATCTATCTCACACTCAAATATATATATATGATTTAACTGACTTGATCATCAAAGTGCTCGTGTCGATCTCCCCCAACGTCTGAGAAGGCCACGTGCTTCTAACTTTTTGTTCAAACATGCATGAGGCCATCTGTTAAAAACCAGAGGATGGTTAGTGTTTTACTCTAATTTGTCCATTATATAAGTTAAGGAAAGAAAAACTCCTTATTATATATTTGATAAATTAGATTAAACAAAATTATTGATAATCTTGTTACATGTATCCATTCTTTATCACATTCTATATTAATTAACAGATGTAATCTCGTACCTCTTTTTTACAAGAAATTACGTTAAATACAGATTGGCTTGGGGGATTAACTCATCGTGTCTATCTACAATCATCTGGTTGATAACATGTCACATGACATTTACTTATTGAATAGTTTTTATATAAACTTATTTTAGCAGACCACACATAACATTATCATCCGAATTGTACGGATATAATTTGTCTACCAAATGCACCTCAGATTTAAGAGATCGTACGTACAACGTACTCTTTAGCTGTTGGCATGAATTGGGACACAAAAGGGACAGTTGGCTCTGACGGCAGTTTAATTTTTGAATTTGGAAATCCGAAAAGCGCGTTTAAATCCATCTTGTTTATTATTTATTACTTATACTCCCAACAGTATTGTACGTCGGTGATTGGAAAATCTGTCGCATCACTTTTCTCCGTAACATTTTTTGTGCCATTTTCTAAAATTTCGTTCTTTTTATTTTTGCAATAAATTCAACTCGTATTATTAGTCCGATAAATATAGGGATGTCAACGAGCCCGAGTCGAAAAAAAAATTCGGACTCGGCTCGAGCTTTTTTGTTCCGAGCTTTTTTTGGCCCGAGCCGAGCCGAGCCGAGCCCGGTCAAAAGAAATAAGGCTCGGCCCGAACTTTTGGTCCGAACCTTAGCGGGCCGAGCCCGGGCCGGCTCGGTTTTTTTATTTTTTTAATGTCAAATCTACATTTTTTACTTAAAAAATTTAAAATTTGTACAATTTATACGTATTATAAGTTAAAGAAAAAAGCTCGGGCTCAACTCGAGCTTTTTTGGACCCGAGCCAAGCCGAGACAAGTCTGGCCAAAAAAATGAGGTTCGGCCCCAGCCGGCTCGTTGTAACCGAGCCCGAGTCGGGCCAGGCTCGAGCTTTTTCCGAGCCGAGCCCGAGCCGTCCGAGCCGGTGAACTTTTTTGCCATCTCTACTTAAAAATGACTAATAGGAGACGGTGTCGAAGAGTTATAAATTCACACGTCTATAATTTAGTTTTACATTCACTACACCTATCGTAACCGACACTAAGAATAAGAAAGTATGAGTTCTCAATAAAATAACTTCACAAAATCAATTTTTTTTTACTAGAAGTAACCTCCAAAGTCGTTCTATCGGTTGAAAATAATATTTAAATGATTTATCTAAAAACTTAAAATCTTAGATCCAGTGATTTAACATGATATCAAAGCACACAAAGTTCGTAAGTTGAAATCTCTTTGCCACCCTTTATTAAAAATTGTACATGTGTAAGACTTGAGATTTAAAAAATAATAATAAAAATTATGCCTACACATGAGGGAGCGTGTTGAAGATAACATTTAAATAACGCACTATCTACTACGAGACTTAACTTCAAAGATGGTTTGCTCTAAGACCAATTATTACAACTACATGGTAAAATTCATTCTTAAAAGAGGAAATTGTGGGAAATGTCTAATGTTTAATGTTTGACACGCATTTTGAAAAATGGCCAAAAATTGAAAGGTTTGTATCCAAGGCCATTTTTCTAAAAATGAACGAAATTACCCATAAAAATCCCCAGTTCCTAGTTAGATCCCAAAACCCCTTCTTTTCTAACCTCGATTCTAAAATCCATTTGTTACTCTTGCTCAACTCGATCCCAAACTGACATTCCATTCCTCAACATCTCACTCATGAAGATTGTCATCGTGCTGTCTCTACCATCTCGTTTTTCGTGAGAAAATATCCAAATCGACCCAAATCGATCGACCATTTTTATTTTCATTTTCTTCTTTCCTTTTATTTTTCCTTTTCTTCTTTTGAATTTTCAAATTGACTTTCAAATTGGGTATCTCGTTTTAGGTATAACAAAGAGAGAATTTCTAGGAGGCCGAGAAGTTGACGAGAGAATGAAGATTTTTTGTTATTTGTGTAAATGTGGAGGAATATATATTGGTTTTCCATTATATTTCTTATATTATGCCCTGTTTGAGCCACATTATTTTTTCATTCTCATTATTCTACTTATTTTAAACCACACATTTTTCAGTAAAATATTATTTTTCATCACATCAATAAGTTTTTTTAACCACATATTCCCCATCATATAAAACAAAAAATGCATTCTTGTGAAAATAATGTGGTTCAAACAGGGGCAATTATTTTTTTTGGTGATTTTGAATGTCCATGTTTTAATGCAATTTTTTAATTTTTAGGAGAACAAATGTCAAAAAATATATGGCACTTGTTGGGGGGTTTTTAACACCTAAATGATAAACAAATGAAGATAAACACAACAATAAAAAAACACCCAGAAATTGTTCGCCCAGTTCAGCTTTAAAGCATAATCTGGGGGGCTCAAGCCCAAATACTAAGCACACAAAAACTTTCCACGAGAGAGTACGTATAATAAGAGACTCAATTAGACTCGAATTTAGTCATCGATCTACAAAAAGATCTCCTAAATCAGAAAAAACTAACCAAAGAAATCATAGCACCTCACGAACTACAAACTTAAAATCAACCTCTATTTTAGGCCTGATCTAGTGTAGCAACACTAATCACACAGGATTCCTCAACAAATATTGACTAGAACCTCTAAGATTTACAGATCAAAACAAAGAAGAAAACTGGAAGAATTTAGAGAAAAAAAGAGTCGTTCAAAGTGAAAGGCAGAAAACCGTCGAGAATCACTCCAACCCAAGAGTCATAATGGTATGACTTAATCTCAGTTGTATATTAGATACAACGGTCTATAATCCTCATGAAGAAGCACAATCCAAATTAAGGAGTAAGGGTCAACCTGGGGTTGCCATGTGGCCTTCTAACCAAATTGGTTTTAAAGAGTTGTTATATGTGAGAAACACGTTTTCTCTACAACACTATATGCCAAGATTAGATTGGTGGTTCAATATTGTGGTTGAACTTTGAATATGATATATAGAGTTTTTTGAAGGGACAAAGGAATTTTTGAACTTGGTGTTGTAAATCATCCCTAAGTTGATTGGTGAAATTATGAGTTTTCCTTGGGAAAATATTAAGTCTTATAGACATTTGGTGAGTTAGCAAATCAAATCTCGAATACATTAGTCAAGCCACTAATTTGTTGAACAAATAACAAGTTTGCTATATAAAAGTTGAGTATGCTGGGCAAATATCAAGTTTGATGTTCAAATCTCGACTTTACTCGACTAACTAACTTCAAATGCTCATAATTTTTATTCACAACTCCAAATTGCACTCGATTTTTGTTTTTCTTTTTATGTTGACCTTTAAATTCAATTATCTTTCAAATTGTACTTTACATCCCCTGTGAAGATTTGTGTAACAAAAGTTGTGCACTAATTTTAGGTTCCTCATTGTGTGTGTGTGTATTATCATTTTATGCCCAAACTTTTATTTTTTTAATTGAATATATTATCTTCAATTTTTTAACCTATAAAAGCAATATATAAACTATATTAATAGAAATTCAATCAATCAATCCGCTCCAAAATTTGAGATTTTATAGTTTAAAGATCCTACGAGACTCGATATTTCAAAACATTTCGAAATTCTCCAAATTCCAAATTTTAAATGTTCATCTAAAACAAAAGTGCCCAGTTCAAAATATCTATACAACTCAGGCTGTCTGACAAATCCGAGATTTTGTCACCAATTTGAGATTTTCAACAAAATTCGATATTTAGACTACAATTATACATTTCCAATACAATTCTATATTTGAGTTTGCATGTGTGTAATTCGAAGTTTGATTTTCTATAAGCATTTTCGATACTTCAATTTCGATTTTTAAGTTAATAGATTCCATCTATTTTTTTCTTTCTTTTGTAATTAGTCGATAGTATATAAACCATTTGTACCATATAATCTTAGCCATACAAAGAGTCCGATCATTTTACAAGTTATTTTCATATTTTAACATAAAAATATTTGCTTTTATAAAGTTTTCCAAATTTAACTACATGTCAAAACTCGCCCCTCAAATTGGCTAGAAAAGCTCTTATTTAAAATAGAAACATGCTATATGTACAGTCATTAATGAGTGTACAAATGAAGTAATGTGAGTGAGTTGTAAAAATTACAACTCACTAATAACTGTACGAATGGATTTTTCCTTTAAAATATTTGATATGTTAATGGTTAATCAATTCAAATGAGATTTGAATAATCTCTCTATTTTAAAATGATAAAATAAAATTCCGTTAGAAAGTTATTTTTAAGCATTAACTCGTTAAAAACTTAAAATAGATAACCCATCGTATTCAAAGAGACGTTCTTGAAATGACTTGCTAATGGGTGGTTGGTTGAGTGATTAAATGCCACCAGTAAAATATTTGCATGAATAGGCATTTACCGCGAGTCAAGCCGAAATTGCGCAATGCTTTGTCAACCCAAAAGTGTTTTCAACAGATATACAAAGTGTTAAAGACTAGCTACGTACTACCATCTCCTTTGGCTGCAAAAATATGGCTATCAATTTTCTCCTCTTCTGGTTTAGTTTTCTACTGTTTTCCTCTTTTGCTGTATGTTCGAGATATGAACAAGAAGAGCTACAGTGGCTGGATGATAAAGATGATGAAATCAACATGGTTCAAAATAGGCATTCATCGCTCAGAAGCTGTGATTTTGGCACTGGAAAATGGGTCTATGACCAATCTTACCCACTCTATGATGCTACTTGCCCATATCTTAGTACTGCTGTCACCTGTCGGAAAAATGGACGCCCAGATTCCGATTACGAGAAATGGAAATGGAAGCCCCATGGCTGTGAAATTCCAAGGTACTTTTATGAGTGATATTACACACATTAAATGCATGTTTTGTGGGGACTTTTATCAGTGAGATTACACACATTAGGATTGAGATATGCAATGTATAAGGGACACATTTGGTATGCAGTAGGATGCTGCTCAGGACAAAAGGACAAGATCTTAACTTTTTTCTTCTTTAATAATGTCTGGGGCTATTAAATCAAGCATATCATTATCTTTTTGAAAGCAGGTTTATATTATTAAATTGATGAGCATAGAATGTTGCATAGTGACAAATTGAAGATGAAAATTTGGACAAAATGAATTGGATAATGCAGGTTTGATGCATTGGATTTTCTTGCAAGGATGAGGAGGAAAAGAATAATGCTTGTAGGTGATTCCATAACGAGGAATCAATGGGAGTCCCTTGTATGTTTAGTTCATTCAGTTATTCCAACTGGTCGAAAGACGGTTACTTATAACGGTCCTACCATGGCCTTCCAGGCATTGGTGAGTCGACATTTTTTCCATGACTTTTTCTCATACTATGAAATTTTCTGTTTAGTAACTCGATAATTTATTAACTTCAAATTATGTGGTGACTTGATCATTGCAGGATTATGAGACATCCATTGAGTTTTGTTGGGCTCCTTTCCTAGTTGAATTGAAGAAAGGGCCTGGAAGTAAGAGAATATTGCATCTTGATTTGATAGAGGAGAATGCAAGATATTGGAGAGAAGTTGATGTTCTTGTGTTTGATTCAGCTCATTGGTGGACTCATTCTGAAAAATGGAGCTCGTAAGATTAGTTTTATGATAAAATTCTCTAGATCCTCTGTAATTTATCCGTTTATAAGTGTAGCGATCAGAGTACAACAAGATTGAAAGAAGCATGGTTTATTATAACTTCCACGGGTGGCTGACTCCTAATTTATCGAGAATAAGATTTAGTTTTTGTTGTTGTCGTTGAGTCTTCTTGATTCTGTATTGTAGTGTGGTTCTAATAACCATAAACATAATCTTGAAGATTTGTATTAAACTGCAGGTGGGACTTTCTTATGGAAGGGAACAATGCTTATAAAAATATGAATCCCATGGTTGCATATGAAAAAGGACTCATGACGTGGGCTAATTGGATAGATTTAAATCTTGATCCTCGGAAAACCAGAGTCTTTTTCCGAAGCATGTCGCCTAGGCATAACAGGTAATATTGCAATCTCTTACTCAAAATTTAATTAGAGGAATGAAAATGTCAATGTTTTTGTTTCCATGCATTGATATCTTTTTCTGTCTTTTGTAGAGAAAATGGCTTGAAATGCTACAATCAGAGAGAACCTATAGGCTATTTCAACCACCCCCATGTACCTGAACAACTAGTTTTGCAAGAAGTGCTTAAAAGAACGAGATTTCCGGTATATTTGCAGGACATTACAACAATGTCCGCTCTTAGACTAGATGGGCATCCTTCTATTTATGCCAGGGCTCTAGGCGAAAAGGCTAGGCGGGAAATGAGAGGCTATAGTTCTGATTGTAGCCATTGGTGTCTCCCTGGTGTGCCGGATACCTGGAATGAGATGTTAAATGCTATGCTTTGAGAATGAAACACCGATGACGTGTTTGATTTACTAGATTGGAGAGGACATTACTAGACAGAATTAAACAAGAAGAATAAGTTATATGCTATCTTGTGCAATAGTGTACAGTACTATGTATCAAACATGTCTTGCAGCCGTATTTCGTATATTAGGATGGTTGCTAGAGAAACCTTTCAAGAGTTCTGAAGTAGTAGTATGTAGCAGCAGCTGCTAAGTGTGTTTACCGAGTGTTCTAATGTTGTGATATCATGTTTATTCAAGTGACTTTGTGGTTAAAATCGTAGTCTAGGTGCTTCTCCAAAAATCTATCTGTGATGGTGGATCCCTGTATTTTCATGTGAAAATGGCTTGCAAGAATTGAGACTTTGTAGGAGTTTCCACATGTCAAAAATATTGTTGTTAGCTCTTCCGGCTTTATTTTTCATATTTTCGCAAAGCATGTTTGATATGTCGTATTAGATGTTATCTAGTACCATCCAATCCTTTTCAACAAGAGTGAGGGTGGAAGTGAAGTTAAGCTAAAAACAAGAATCTCTCTTTTTCAAACCACATTTTCTATTCTAAAAACAAATCACAATTACTCCTAATTTCTCTCGTACGAGATTCACAATATAACAAGTTTATTCAAATCATCTTGAAGTGGATAATTTTTCTTTAGAATTTCATCAAGAATCTTAACTGCAGAGTGCGATTTTTTGCCATGATTTTGGTAAGAAAGAAATTCATGGAATCGAGAAAAATACCCCTCAAGAAAATTGATTATTCCTTAGGCTTTACTGCTCCACCTTCTGTAAAATGATTGTGTCTTGGACATCTATCATGCCTTTTTTTTTGGCACTGCACTCTAATATGATTGTGCTACCTTCTTTTTTGACCTTCTAAGGCTGTACTTTAGTATGTTTGGAAGATAATTTTACATGACCAACTGACAATATCATTTAATCCACTCCAAAGGACAATTGAACTTTTTTGCTTTCTTATTATACCTTCTCTATCATGTGGAAGTTGTCGAGGTGTACATCGAAAGCATCAAATTGAATTAAGTCATTAGGCAACTGATCGACCTCGTGTGTTACTACACTTTGCATACCATGTTTTTAGAAACTACAATTTACATATACATGTTTCATGTCTTGTAGCGAATTGTTGATTTGGTTCAAAACCATGTTGTTAACAGGTCCACGTGCTACCGAACTAATGGTTTGATATTGATTTGGTTATTTTAACTTATAGCACTATCGATAGTTTTCTTTAGTCATTTTGTAATTCTCTTCCTTGTTGAATCCTTTAGTTATAATATTAAAAAAATTCAAAGATATTGTATGTGAAATGTAAGAATGTTGTTTATGTAGAGTGTCTTGTTAATTTTCGTCAAAATTTACGAAGTTGATAATAGAACTATAAGGGCTTTCGTCTAGCTTTTCCTTAATGTAGGATAAGCCATGGTAGTTGAAAAGTGAGCATTTGTTATACGATTTAGCCCATGCTTGATAAAGATTCTTCTAAACTCATTTCTAACCACATGTTGTCCTGATAAAATAATTTTGCACGCGATTCATATGTTTCCCTACATTTTAACCACACAATTTCCAAAAAAAATCACATTTCAAAAAATCCATTCAAAAAAGTTTACATCAAATAGGCCTTTAATCCTCCCCAAATTAAGGCACCTTTTCAAAAATTAAGTACTCATGTCTCTTATAATAATTTACTACCACAAATTTTACTTACTACACCACATTATAGTCGCACTACAATTAAAAAATATTTTCTATAAATACACCAACAAATTTACAATTATAGTCATAAGCCAGTAAAAACTAAAAGGATAATTCTTCTTCCTTTGGAGCGATTATCATTTTCTTAGAACTAAAGCAAACATATTTCGCTTTCTTCTTCTTCTTCTTCTTCTTCTTTTTTTCATTCAGGTTTTCGACGTTCTCGTTGGTTGTAATTATCTGTTTATCTTCTTCCTTTGTTTCGGTATTCTAACAATTTATAAAAATTTTGCGTACTAGTTTGGCCTTTTTATGCACGTGCGGGGCGACTCGACGATAAATATAAATAAAACTTCTTCTTTAATAACTTGAATTTTTATACTTACGATTTAAATGTCTGTTTAAATGATTTTGATTTAGACAAAGCACAGGAACTAGATTTGCAATCTGGAAATAGATGTGATAATTTCTCAGTCCCTTGATCAGAGATCAGAAGCACCAAAGAAGCAAAACTTCTTACTATAAAAAAAAAAGTACTGGATAATGAACAGAACAAACGAAACTAATAATTCTAGAAGAAATACTTGTATTCCATTGTGAAAAAGCGGGTGGGGTTTAGAATGGTAAGAATTAAGAGGCCTTTACTCTACCTCAGCTAATAGGGAGAAACTTCTTCCTCAACTTAGCCAATTCCTTATTGTTCAATCCAAAAGCCTTGATCAAGACCTCCTCTTCAATTTCTGATCCAAAAACAGCAGATGGGATTCTCAGTAAACCTGGATTTTGACTATTAAAACTCGCAAGAATTGTAGCCCGCGAGTCTCCAATATTCATCTGAAAGTGTATTAGGCCCTTAGGAAACACCATTACCTCCCCTTTCTCGATCACTTTTGCAAAAACTCGGTTTCTTGAATCAACAAATCCCGAATAAATCTTTCCTTCTAGCACGAAAGCAGTCTCAGTTGCTCGGGGATGATAATGTGGAACGTTAATGCTCCCTGGCTCAAAGTCAGCGCGTACAAACGACATGCCTAATGTGTTCAAACCAGGAAAGACACTAACACTAACTGGAATGGATGAAAATCCAGATTTACTGAATTCTCCTGGGCTTTTTATGCCAGAAAACACGAAATCTTCAACGGTTACTAAGGACGAATTCTTGCAGGAGACAAAAATGGATGAAAACTCGGATCTTGGTATGCAGAAGTCTTGAACTGGATCTGAATCAGAAGCTAAGACTGAATAAATATGAAGGAAAATAACTAACCAAATTGACATGTTGAGGGACATCTTTGATCTTTTCGTCTCTGAACCCTCACTAAAAAAGTGTGAATGTTAAAGGGATTGGGGCATAGGGAGATGGAAATACAGATATGTAACAGCTATTTCCACTTAGAAAATGTCTTGTATTATAATCTTCTTGAACCTAAAAGTATATGAGAATGATCGTCAGCAGCTGAATTTTGTAATAACATTTATTGACCTAAACTTGATCAAAAAGTTACCTACTTTCCTTAAAGAATCCAAAAGAATGTTTTTCTATAATTAAGAAAAAGAGTAAGCAGTTGCATATTTATAAATGCAGTTTTGCTTCAGAACAAAGACAAAGAGGATTAGTCAACACAAACCAGTTGTTCATTGCTACTGACTTATTTCTCAATGAGGAACTATTTTTAATCTAATATTTTAATTGCCTTGTTTAAAATTATTATGTTTTAATTTAAAATAATTTTGAGCTACAAAATCTTAAATACAAATATAAAGTTAGATTTCAATACACTTGTGAATTTGAGGACAATATTGTGTGGTTGTGATGCTAGTCCAGCCCACATAAGGCGATGATGATCTGGCATTCGGCCCATTCCTAATAACATTATTCTTAACTGAAGTGAGCCCAGTGAAACTAGGCCCAATATCCGGTCCAGTACGGTAGAAAATGTGTTTGTTAATTGAAGCGTTTAATTTGTTTCTTAATGCTAAAAGTTTTAGTTTCTCTTATCTGTTGGATGAGTGCTACCAATTTCAAGGCCTTATATTTAGAGGGATTCGAATGGTTTCTAGATTATTCATTCTTTTCTTTCTGTTTTCATTCTATGCTCTCCATTCTTTCGTCTTCTTCTTTGTGAAGATCTCTCGAATATGTTTTTTAGCATTATTTCTGAGTGAAATCTAGTATAAGAAAGGGATGTAGTTGGTTGTGTTTGGTTCTTTTGGCTCATTGAAGAAACTTTACATTTACTGTGTTGATCGTGAGAGATTCGGTGTGAATTTGGGTCTCACTGTGTTGAATGAGTAGGTTGTTTTGTTCTGAGCCCACAGTCCGTGAAATCTTGAAGTTCAATGGTAAAAGGAGTTGATTCTTGTGTAATAGGGGTTTTTCGATATTTGGATCTGTAATTTTCAGCGTGTGATTTTATATACTCCCTCCGCCCCAATTATATAGACTAAATTTCTTCTCTTGTCTCAAATATATAGGCCGGTTTCCTAATATAGAATATTTTTGTTGTGTTCTTTTACCAATATACCCTTATTAAAATTTTCCTACTTAATGTGCCAACTTCTTGAAATCATCTAAACACACACATTTCCCACTTCTTGGAA
>CAIGRH010165353.1:0-10898 GCA_903798295.1 Fraxinus nigra | reverse complement strand
TCGGCCTCAATGGGAAAAGAAAATGGAGCACCTAACAATGCATCTTCACAGACCAAGAACTTCGAGTTCACCCCTTTCATTCTGGGGTGATGGAGAGATGGTACCATTTGAGCCCCTTTTTTTTTCATGCTTTTCCCAGAGGTATGGAGAATCCTAATTGCATTTGAACTATGAGCTACCTTTCTTATGAAACGTGTTGTTATTCACTGAATCTAGATTTTGCATAGTTACACTTAGACAACTACATGTTGGTCTCGACTCACACTGCTATCCCACGCTCCATTTTCTCCCAATCTGGAACTCTTTCAATTATTTTCATGCTGAAAGAACTGAGATTCAGCAATGCGTTGTGGCTATAGAGTAGTTGTATATATGACCCGAAATGCCTTCTAGGTAGCAGTTAGGTCAAGAGGGATGTTACAATAATTACATTGATGCCTAATTTCCATAGAAAGGTTAGCAGCATGGTTAAAGATAAAAGTCACTTAGCATCGATCCTCCTCCATGCATTCCAACCTCCTTTTTGTTGCTTTTAACAGAACTCTGAACTCTTGGTTGCTATTTACAGCGCAGAAGCGTCGCAAGTTGAACCATTAAGCCAGGTTCGCTTAGCATTGTAAATTGGCATATGCCTGATCGAAATATCGGAGTTATTAACATCTGAGTTTTTCTTCATTGTGTAGTTGTGTTCGAATTGGGGTTTGAAATCAATCTACGTCTCAGGATAAGCGATGCAGCTATTCGAGTGAGATTCAATTGAGATTTAAATATGCTAACATAAAACTGCCATCAAGATGGATTTGTACATTACGAGGGGGAAAATATCGGTTTCAAATAGTAGCCGGTGACCAAAATTCATTCTGTCATGCATAGTGATATTTTCAAACGCAAATTTAAAGGGAAAAATTACGAGTTAATCTTGCTAAAAAATCCAAAGATTCTGTGTTTCCAGAAATAATTCCTTATCCAATAGTCGAGTGCGATGAACCACTTCTCAATTTAGAACGGTCCAACTTCAAGACGGTCTCAAACTTCTGGAGATATTTAAGGGCATTTACCTGCAAAAAGATACGGATCAGGCGTGAAATATATGTATCTAGTAAGAACAACAGTTTAGGTCCTACCCTCCCTACTCCCTGTTCTTACAAACGGGAGTAACTCTATGCAAAACATGCGGCCAACGAATTCAATAATCAATATGAAATGAAAGTTGTTATATCAAGTTTCACGTTAATGATCACAAAGTATAATGCTTTGTTTACATGTATAAAGCAATTCGGAAAATTAATGCACTGAAGATATTGTAATACTCTGGATAAAATCAGTAATTGTTTATACATGGATGAATTTCATCTTTAACATTCAAGAAAACCTTGGTAAGCACACCATTTATGTGAATGTGGATCGATTATAGTAATTTATGTAATTTTAAAGCTCAGTAATTTATGTAATTTTAAAGCTCAAAGATTTGAAAATACTGAACTATTCAAGCGTCATACATAATAATAAAATTAGATTAGAGATAGTGCCTTACTTCTCATTTATATCCATAATATAAACGAGGAAGTTGAAAAACACACATTTTTCATTCTCTGTATTTCAGGCCAATTTGTAAAATGCTCTTTCTGAGGAAAATCGTGTATTATCTTGAACATCTTACATGCTGAACTAAGCGCCACAATCTTCATAAAGAAATCCATCTAAGCATAGAACCACACATACTGTCAGTGTTCAGGGTCCTAGAGACTGAGCTTTAATGCTCCATCGCCTCCACTAAGAAGCTCCTCCTCACAACAGATGGAAACCACCAAAACCACAACCAAATAGATGTCCTGGTAGTCGAGTAAGAATATCTGTGCATATACCAGACTATAATATTCTGTCCAGACTTTTTTATTCCCCAAATTTGTACTTCGTAACCTTGACTCAAGTAGATATGCCTATAATCATATATCAAGGAACATGAGCATTCTGGCTATTCTAAAATTTTTTGAAGTGAAATGTGCTGTCCTAATTCATCATCTTGTTCAAGTCATTGTGCCCATGCTATGACGTACTCTAGCAATGTCAATGCCATCGAGCTTTTATCAACGTCGAGAGGAAAATGAGGGAGGGGTGGGAGAGGGATAGAGAGAAAAATTCCACACCTTCCAACGTCTTTTATGAACAGGATGATTGTTAATTTCATCCAACTTGAGAATTATTTCACTGAAAGTAGGTCTCTTGTAGGGTTTCTCGTTCCAACAATCCTCTATTAACCTGTTCAGATGTCATAACACCTGGTAAACAATTACATTCCCACTGGATATGGAAAGAAAATTGGAAGACTGTTTAAGTTTATTAACTGTCAAGAGTATTCATCAAATTTAAGGATGCAGGAACTGAATAGGTAAATGAACAAAATGCAAATGCATACAACCCAAATCTATTCACACGAACTTCTTGGCATTTGTAGTTATTCATTGTACATAAAAAGTTGCAAATAAACCCTATTCTACAGTATAAAGCAGCAAGGGGAGGAATTAAATCTGGAACAGGCATCCAAAAGTTCTCTCTCAAACAAATACCCCGTCTTCAATATATTGAGTTGATCAGAGAACACAACAAACATTCATATTGAAACCAAAACAAAATATCAGAAATATATTCTGATAAAAATCTAAAACATTAACTATACATTCTGTCTTCATAGAAATAAACAGAGGAAAGCATACTGTGCCATGTTAACTTGAAGTCTTACAAGCATTCACAATCACTAGTGACAAGGTAAAGAAGCTAAACTAAGATTTGAGATTTGATGTACTGGGGTTCTTAATAATATTAAAGCAAGAATACTCATCCAGTGCAGAAACCCAAGGAAAATTTGTTTTACGTGTTGGAATTTGGCTGGTATTTACGCATATGATTTTAATTTGAGGGGGTAAAAACTCACTACCTTATTTTGGATGGCATTATGGAAAATGGCAATCAATCCCAATCCTAAATCTGTACTTTTAATACAGAACTTCTCTGTTCAGCGAATCTGATTGATAGGTTCTATAACTTATGGATTCATGTATTCCACTTAGAAAGATGATAAGGAATATAACATGCAATGAATCTGCCTTATTTATCTCCAACCTAAGATTTGGAAATCGTTAATTATAAATCAAAATTCGAATCCAATCCTTAAATCACTACATTCCAGCGGCAAGTTGTTAGGGATAAACAAAGAGGGGGAATTACCAGGGGCGGAGCCAGCCCGTCGAACTAGGGGGGCCTAGAGGTAAAGGGGTGGGGGGCTACAGGGGCTGCCCCCAAATTTTTTTTTTTTAATACGTTATTAATTCATTCTTTGTATACATCATTTCCAACCTAAGAACGTATTTACGATATTCTCCACGGAAATGTTTTATTATCAATGCATTTTAGCAAAATCCACTTTAGGTAAATGAGATAAACAAATTACTACATAGTTTTNTTTTTTTTTTTAATACGTTATTAATTCATTCTTTGTATACATCATTTCCAACCTAAGAACGTATTTACGATATTCTCCACGGAAATGTTTTATTATCAATGCATTTTAGCAAAATCCACTTTAGGTAAATGAGATAAACAAATTACTACATAGTTTTATGTCCATTTCGAGTGGTGATATAACTAAGAATAAATCAAATTAGAGTTAATTAAGGACAATTGAAGACCATCTCTTCTTCTTCAATTTTAGAAATGGAAAGTCTTTCTCCTCCTTTAACTTGTAACTAAAAAAAAAAAAGCACAAAGTTCAGTGTGGGCCTGTGCCCACACTGGACTGAACATGGCTCCGCCCCTGGGAATTACTTTGACACAGAAGGATAGACAAATTTGATCAGTCAATAAATTGATTAATGTTCGACTTTTGGTAGCCGATGGGAGAGAATGAATCTAATTCGAGCAGAACACAAAAAATTACCTAGACTAACTAGAAAAATCTCAAGATAAGATGTAGAGACGAAAAGAGATGGTGTGTTCCATCACAAATTGATTGCACTTGAAAACGTAAAGAAAAGAAATGCAATCTCATTGTACCTTTACCAAGCAAATTATTTGGTAAGTTAATATTTGCTTAAAATTTTGACTATTATTTTTTACTTATAAGTAAATTTTACGATTATAAGTTAATTTTGGACTTTTACATAATTTTCACACAGGTGAGTTTTTTACTTACAAGTAACTTTTTTATATTTTATAAGTGAATTTTTATTCTATTAGTTGTATTTTTACTTTCTAAACAAATTTTACACAAATGTGATTTTTTACTTGTAAGTAAATTTTTTAATTATGAAGTAATTTTTTTGCTTATAAATCATTTTTTTAGTTAATGTATTTTTATTTATAAGTTAGCTTTGAACAAAATATGTTGGTTGAAAATAATTATCTTATAGGAGGTAAAATTAGAAGATAATATGATAACAGTCAAACCCCACCCATTTGGTGGGTTGAGAAAAAAGGTGGAAATAAATTACACCGATTTTGTGTGTAAAACCACCAAAAATCAGTGCCCAAAAAAATTAGCAAGCACTAGTTTCCTACCCCTCATAAAAGGTACCATCCAAAACCGAGCCCTTAAGGTTGTATAATAAATTTAAACTTCATTTCCAGAGCACAGGATAGAGCTTCCACTTGAAATCAATGGAGCTCATACAAAATGTAAATCCATCTCAGATGTATTGAAAACTGAATAAACTTCAGAGGCTTACTCTCGCAGTCCATGAGCATAAAGTTTCACTGGAGCTCTAAAAGGGGGGCGCTCATTTGCAACGTATGCTTTGGCGACCTCAATTTCTTGCATTCTAGGAAATGGTTGACAACCTTCAATCATCTGTGGACCAAAATTGATAGGAAAAACAGTTGTCATGCCACAATTGTTCTGAAGGAGACAATTGTTCAGAAGGAGATCTTTATCACACATTGGTGAGTTCATGCATGGCAGGTACAAAACAACATAAAAAAACCTCTATCAAGTTTCTACCAATAAAGATGGGGAAAAGAAACTGAGCCAGTATATATCAAAAAAGTTGGTATAATTAATAAAAACCAATCACTAGTCTGTATACCATATATTTTTTCTATTTTCTCTGCACAAATCACCTTAACTCCTTAAACTAACCTTTCCCAGTTCTGTCCTATATGTGTCAATAAACTGTTATCCCCATAATTCTTTTAACTTTTAGCAACTCTGATGTAATCACATTTGCTTGTTACACAACTAGACCCAGTTCTCCGTCCTATATGTACCAATAAACAGTTATCTTTCTCTTCAATAAAGAATTTCATAAAAAAAATTAGCAACTCTGATGCAATCAGTCTCTGATAAAATGGTGGAGCTAAATACGGAAATTCACGACAAGCTTTATGCATGACAGATAGATCTTACACAAGTAAATGAAATACCATCCAAGTCATTCTTCAGTTTAAACGGATTTTATCTAGGCATGTATCGATTCCCTATATGGGCTAGATTCGAATCAACCTGATAGAATACAGGCGATGCTACTGCAGTTGCACGGATATTGTTATGCTGTATGCCTGAATTTCCCATTTTTTTGCGCTAGAAAGCTAATATAGTCATCTCCTCCGGTCCCTACGCATTCTTCATATCCCTCTACCGAAATTTAAGTAGATCTTATGCAAAGAGAACAGCATACTATCTTAAAGAAGATCATAACAGTAAACATATCCGGTACCATCATGACCCAAAATGCTCAATACGTGCTAATTTTCACGAGACAAGTATAATAGTTTGTCCTCACATCTTTTTTAATTTTGTCCAGAGTCGCAGGATCAGTTCAGCTAAAGCGTTTATTTGGATAGAGAGGGTCTCAAAAAATTATAAATCTGAAAAAGGTAAGGATAACATAAAAAGGCGATGAACATAATATGTAAGCAATGAGAAAACACATGCACCTCAAGAAACATTAATACATTGACCTGAAAGACCTAATTTTGTATGATAAAAAAGTAATAAAGAATAAACAAACATTGACCACCCAACCATTTTCTATCGTTTAACCAAACAACCGCTGGACGATTTATACAAAAAATCAAGTGAAGTTGTTTATCGACAAATAGGATAAAAAAAAATGCAAAGAAGCATTTACCTCCTGTAATATCAATGCAAATGAAAAGACATCCACCTTTGTATCATACTCCTCATTTTTAAAAACTTCTGGAGCCAAATAACGCCCTGGGTTGATATAAAAGGATTCATTTTAATAACAGTTCAATTTATTATGGTGCTTGATCACTTCAAAGAGATATATATACCTGTCTATTAAGTGCATATAAGAAATCTAAGCAGTTATAAGGAAATTAACAATCTCATCCTAGAAGCAATAACATTCAAATAGCTAAATTGAAATTAATTTTGCCATATGCATGGATAAAAAGAATTTTTCTGCAGGCAAGTCTTACAGTTGGAGGAAAGTAAAGTTTGTACAGCATCAACAAAGTAATAAAGAAAAAACTGTTAGCACTGCTAACTTAGGTAGATGCCCAATCTCCCAAATTCTATTTAAATTTAGACCACAGGACAAAATATATTGCTTACTACAAATTAGATACTTACAAGAAGTCTGTTGGCAAGTCTCAGGTCTGTCTTCTTTAATTGATTTTGCAACTTTCATCAGCTTGCTTAGTCCAAAGTCTGCAACTTTTAGATGGCCAGAATCATCCAGGAGTATGTTCCTGTTTTCATTCTCATTATATTCAAATAAATTCTAGAGATTCTACACATGCTTCAGCATAAGAAAAAAAAATGCATAATTGACCATGAATCAATCACATTCAATAAGAGGAAACATACGAAGGCTCGAGATCCCAATGAATTATTGCTTCAGGCTTATGCTCATGCAAGTAGTTCATTCCTCTGCAGTACATACAAAATATATAAATGAATATACAAAGAAAGGACATGCATATACCATTTACAGTGTGAATCAAATAACTCCATCACGCTGTATTCAACGTGACATTCGTGTTATCTCTCCATATATGTGTGTTTGATTTTCCTGCAGCATTTTAGTGAATTGCATTTCATACTTGCAGTGAGGAATCCTAGATCATGATTCAGTTCAACATAAAAATTAAAGTTAAATCAACCATATGAAGTGAAAAATGACAAATATTAATATACAAGTAAATAAATAGCCTAAGGAGTCTTTTCCATAAACTACTCAAGCTGTTATGCATAGCATTTTCTGAAGCATAAAGAACTGGATGTCATAAAATAAGAGGCTATTGCTCTGAACAGAAAGTGACGGTATACAAATTCAAGCACCTGCTGAATACAATACATGATTAACATTTGCACTTATTTATTATATTAGCCAGTGAACTAACCTAGCAATATCCAGAGCAAGCTTGATAGCCCTGTTCAGCTTTAAGGCGCCCTTTTGTTTCAAGTATGCACAAAGATCTCCCTGACCATCAATTAAGAGTCTATATCAACAGTCATGAGTAGTCTAAGGAAATTAAGAATCAATTAAATCTTATTGACCACAAAGACATTCCCCGAACATTTAGCAGTTTCAAAAACTAGAGGTTCCTCTCTAGTAGTACATAAACAAACAAGATATTTATGACTTCTCCAAATACAAACCATTATTTATCTGCGCCGAAAGAAAAAAAAATGAAAATTTTGTTTCTAGTAGAAATAAAGAAAATCTAAGATAAGTAACAGCGAGCAATAGAAAAGTTAAGAATTCAAAATTAAAATGAAAAGTACCTTGGGTAGATATTCCGTGACTATCATCATCGGAGTACTTTGTGTTACAGCACCAAGAAACTGGACAACATTTGGGTGGCGTATCTGTTGAAATAAAGCTAGCTCATCCCTGAATGCCTTTCTGTGCAAACCACCAAAAGAACCCAGTTGAATCAGAAATCATCGGCAATTGTTTATACAATTAAGCCCCTGTTTGACCCCAATTCTTTAAAATTCATTTTTTTTCCCAAATTCATTTTCAATCACACATTTTATAGAACCGCAACTTTCAACCACACATTTCATTAACTTTAATCAAAATCTACTAAAAATTTGAGTCAATCCAAACATGGGCTAAACGGGAAGATAAAAGATCAACATAAGCAAATTCATATATAGCATATGACCAACCCACACTTTGTCTTCATCTGTGAACAATTCTTCACCAAATTTCTTAACAGCAACTTGAATTCCACGCCATGATGCAATGCAAAATGTTCCCTACAATTTATACAACAAAGAAATCACGGAAGTGATAGAAAAGTTATAGTTAACATCATATTCCCACTTTGTCCCACATTCCTAGTAGTTCAAATGAATGCTAGAAAATGGTCAGAAAGTTAGGAGTCCTCTATGGTATAACTGAAAATGTCTCCACTTTCTAAACACGCAAGCAAACGACAGGCGACAGCATAAGTTTGTGAAAAGTTATGCACTGCAAGATCTTAATATGAATTGATAACGTTCTTAGGAAAGGGACACACAGTTTACAGAAGGTTTCGTGTAAAAAAATCAGCAAGCTTAACAATATAATTAACAATTTCAGATACAGAATGAGTTTTACCTTAGTTATCTCCACACTGTTTGTAAAATCGAGCTCTCTCATATCAATTTCATATTCAGGAACTTCACGAGCATTCTGTACATGCATGGGAGCCACCTAAAAGAGAAGGAATAGGACACTCTGATGTTCACACTATGAGTCAAAGCATATACCCTAAACAAACAGCAAAACAAAAAAATCAACCAGCATTACACGCTTGACAAGACTTGTGACACTTACAGGAGGTCTTGCACCATGTGCCTCCAAAAGCTTGATAACATCATTATTTTTGTAATATATTGCATCTGCAAGAGGCTATTTAATCAAAACTTTGTCAATAACATATCTACCAATAGCTTGGTGAGAACGTTGAGACCTTAAAACAATACTAAAATTCCAAATACAGAAAACAAGCTAGACAAAAGTAAATTGCATTTGTACGTGTCCACGGTGCATATTACACTTGCTACCACTTGGCTTCCTGAATCTATCTAACTACAGACAAGTCATTGACCACTTGGCTTCCTGAATCTATCTAACTACAGACAAGTCATTGAATTAGATATGGACAGAAGTCATTCTGCTGCATGACGTTTCAAGAGAAAAGGCAACATTACCGACTGATAATCAAGACAACTTTAATTTACATCAAAAAAACAGGCAACAAAGAAAAAATTGTGTAAGCGTCACTTCGTCAGAACATTATAGAAACTTTTGACTTCATTGTAATGGAAGTTGCCAAAAACTTTTGACCACATTAGTGTTGCAATAAGTGTTTCCATAATTATATCATGTGGGCCAGATTTAAACATGGTAAAAGTTCTTTTTGTAAGGATAAGGTTTTTCTAAACTTGCCGATGCAACAGGGCTATTTGAAATTCCATCCATGTCTAGCATCAAAGTTAGCATCTTTCGTGAATTACAGAAAATTCCCAAAAATTTCCATTACATTATGCAAATATAGAAAAAGATCATGCTAAAATATTCCTTTTCAAGAAATGGAAATAAAACTTTCATACATCACAGTTACCCAACCAGATTATATTGAAAAACCCCGTGGCTGATGAATGACCACTCTAAAAACTAATCCCTTAAAAGAAATAAAACAAAACCTGCGTGCATCACAACTACCCAATAAGATTACACGGAAAACTTCATGGATGACGATGATGATGAACAATAATGAACCTCTTCAAATTCTATTTTTTTCTATCTCGATAAATAAAAATCTTACAAACTATACAGAATATTTGATTAAGTTTTCCTTCTGCTGCTATATCTTTCCCTTTACAAATAAAACACCGACTCAACCTCTTTTTAAATAAAAGAACAGCTTCAAATGTCTCAACCACTAAATATGAAAGATAAAATTCGACTTCACTTCTTAATAAACGATAGCATAAGTCAACTCATTACTCCCCATGGACCCATCCCCCACTTTCTATCTGTTAATCATTCAGGTTTTACCCTCGTAAAACAGTAGCTTCTAATATTAGAGCGAAAATAAGTGATGAACTCATCCAAATTATTATAAATCACTAAATTGTCGTTCGCTAATTTGAAAAAGTTGAAGCTTTTACAAGTTTTCTCCCAACTTCATTAATCGACAGTATAATAACGAATATTAACAATTCTTTTTTACCCATTAATTATAAAAGCAAGCATACCGTGCTTCCCCAGCGGTCCTTGACGTCGACTTCGGCGCCACGGCGGAGAAGCAAGTCGATAACATCAGAGCGGCCCTGACAAGCCGCCACGTGTAGGGCGGTGCGGCCATCAACATCCGTAAAATTCACGTCGGTGCCAGAGTCCAATAGCTCTTGAATCCCTTCCACATCGCCTTCATTTGCTAAGTACATCAACCGTACGCCCGATTCTATAACCTCTACATCCAGTACGCCGGAACCGGAAACGTCATCATTTTCAGGGGCGCCGGAGGATTGCTTACCCAGTGTGAAACGTGACTGTGACTTTGACTCCATTTAGGGCAATCTATCTCTCTATAAAAAAAAGTGCGTGAATTTAGAGAGAGAGTATTCGTGGAATTTGGTTTAGTGAGAGAGAATATAGGTAAGAATTCGGCCGCAACTTGCGCGTAAATCTTCTGAATTAAAGCGTTACGACAAATGACGTTATACCTCTCTCCATTTTTCTATTCCCTCTTTGGTAGCGGGAGGGAGTTAAATGTTTCATTACTATACTGGTCACGATTTACTCACTCACCTTTAAAACTTATCACATTGGCCACTCAACTTTAAATCGTCCCATTCTGTTGGCTACTGGATCAAAATCGTTAATAACATTGTCCACATGGCTGACAGAATAACGACGTGGCACGTTAAATTGTTA
>CAIGRH010165332.1:0-11110 GCA_903798295.1 Fraxinus nigra | reverse complement strand
CAGTAGGCATAATTGCTTCCGTTAAAGAACGGAGGCACGGATAATGACTGACTCATCTTGACTATATAAAAGGGATCAAGAATCGATTTAAGGATCTGATACCAATTGAAATTTACGTAGTTCGACCTTAACAATACCTAGCGGGGATGAATAGGTATATTTATACAAAATTAAAATATTATAATAAATTAGCAACAAATCACGAATTGTTATCTATAGATGATTAAACAATCACATCAAATTAATCATATGTTTGAATACCGCAAATTATATAAACAATAAATAAAGCAGTAAATCAACACACGGTATAATCACGAAGAAACCCAATTGGAAAAAACTCCGGACACTTTGACAGCCAATCCACTACAAACAATTCAAACACTTACAGTCTACCAGACTGACGACGACACTACTATTTGATCTCTTGACTGCAATTCCTACAACTCTTCTTGATACTGTGCTCCCATGCACCAATCTTTAGCTACAATCGCCAAAGCTCTCCTGGAATCTGCTACCCTCCAGGTCTATTAGCCTTGCGGAATCGTCTATCTCATGTGGATCACGAAAAACATCATGTTCTTCTTACTACAACAAAAACAGTCTACGGCAAAAATGTTGTCGTAGACCTTTTGCAACGTTTGAACGTGTGTTGCAAATCGAGGTATTGCCGTAGAGTAGAAAATACGGCAACGTCCTTAGACCTACGACAACGTTTAAAACACGTTACCAAAGACCTATGGCAACGTTTTCTAAACGTTGCTAAAAAGGTCTTTGGCAACATTTTTTAAAACGTTGCCAAAGACCTACGGCAATGTTTTTTAAACGTTGCTAAAAAGGTCTTTGGCAACATTTCTTTAAACGTTGCAAAAGACCTCTTTAGCAACATTTAAAAAGCGTTGTCGTATGTCATATTAATTTATTTATTTTTTTGCAATTTATGTAAATTGACCGGCAAAATTGAAAATACTCATTTCAAATAAATTTTAAAATTGTATAAAAATTTTAAAATTTTGGACAAACAAAAGCAAATATGAAAATGCTACCCTAAGAACTTCACAGCATTGCCACTGCATTTAAAATTGCATTAGCCGCTTTTCATCACCAATGACATACTTTGACAAATCTGAAGACAAACTCAATGTTATTGACAACTTCACAGATACTATAGGCTTTATCAAGTTAAAGACATGCAAAAATAAGCAGAGTTAGCCAAATATATCAAGCAGGGTAGCCAAAGTAAACTATAATTTATTCTAGTCTTTCACAAGTTCATTCTTTTTGCTAAATACAAATTAAGAGATTTTATATTGCTAAATAAGATAATTTTCAAAATAAGCCCTTGCAAATTGCAAGATTTTCGAAAATTTCCATTTCAAATTTCATCACTATGATATAAACAACATCGAACATATCCATTTATTCAAGGCTAAAGAAGATTTCGATATTAGAGAATGTAAACAAGAAACTAAAAAGCACATATCCATTTATTCAACTAACCATTCTCAGTACATACCCAAACTGCAATACTATTTTCCAAACTGTTTAAACCTCAGAACTCAATTACACCAGTACCTATGCCAATTCTTCAAACTGCTGATTGACCGACGTTAATCCATCTATGCCGTCCCCCCTCAGATATATAGACATAGCATCACCAGGTACTTTGAATCCAGTTGATCTGTTTCAATAGTTAATGGAGTTATTTCATATCACGAAAGCATTAAGAATGCTAATAACATAACATGGAAAGCACAGTTCGTTCTAGTCTCAAAGAGACAAACACAGAGCTTGATTTTGTAAGAGATGACACATTGCAAGGTAACATATTATCTTGTAGATAACACAAATAATTTACAAATGACCAAGAAAAGCAATATCGTCACACGAGGTGTAAGTTTGAAGGAAACTAACTAAAATCTCATCAAAGTATGCCCTGAATTGCATGAAACTACTACTAACCAAGGCCTCAAATTTATTGTCTAGATGCTGAATATAAAAGGCAAAAGAAATGATATTAACCTGTTCTCCAGCCAGTGGATCAGGGGCATTCTCGACAAATTTAAAGAAACAGTATAATTAATATACAAGAGAACAAGCAAATGATGTCATTAAAAGTATACAGGATGGTCTCAATAATACAGGTATCTCTACATAATGGTTGTAATCNAATCTCATCAAAGTAGGCCCTGAATTGCATGAAACTACTACTAACCAAGGCCTCAAATTTATTGTCTAGATGCTGAATATAAAAGGCAAAAGAAATGATATTAACCTGTTCTCCAGCCAGTGGATCAGGGGCATTCTCGACAAATTTAAAGAAACAGTATAATTAATATACAAGAGAACAATCAAATGGTGTCATGAAAAGTATACAGGATGGTCTCAATAATACAGGTATGTCTACAAAATGGTTGTAATCAAACTTTTCAGGCGTGAAAAGACATGGGCTAAACTAAGAAGTTTAAAAACTTAACAGACAGTGAAATGCTTATGAGCAGCCTTCTCCCCCACCCTTCCACACAAGAAAATAGAAAACCATAAAAGAAAAAAAAATGCAATACTAAAGACTATCAGCCTTCACCCCCACCCTTCCACACAAGAAAATACAAAACCATAAAATAAAAAAAAATGCAATACTAAAGACGAAAATGGACACATTGCAACTGTAAAAGAAACACAAAGAGCTTGATTTTGTAAGAGATGACACATTGCAAGGTAAAAGAAATCCCGATGGTGTTCACAGAAAGATATAGGACTTTACCGAGCCTCTATCCAAATTATCTGGAGAACAAAAATTGGACAGAAACACGTACATAAAATTTCAGTATCCTCGAGATTAGCTTCAATTAATTTCTCTCCAAACATCATCAGGTAACTAATCGGAGTACAAAATTTAGATATTCTGAAATGCATGTCAAGGAGAAATTTACTAAATCAACATGCAAAAAGGATGACCAAATATTGCTTAGGCTTATTCTAGTCTTTCACAAGTTCATACGTGGAGAAATAGGGCAAGTTGCATTGAAGGATTTCACCAGACAGTAAAAGCTCAAGAAATTAAGAGACCTTATCCAACCCCACCACTCAATGGAGAGGGCCTTAAGTGCCCTGAAGTTTTTCTTCTTTATATGTCAGCTCTTCACTAATGTGAACCTGGAAGTGGAAGTAGAAAATGGAGAACAAAAGAAGGGGCACTGCTTTCTGCTCAGTTATTTCACTTATTTTGCTTTTCACTTTAAATTCATTTTATCACCAAGCCAATTGCACAACTTCAGGTACTAAAAACAATAAACCTCCCGAATAGGAGTTGCTCCTCTTCCTGATTATGGAGACTGTCCTGAATGCCCTCCACCACCACCACCTCCAAAACTGCCACCACAACCACCTAGTCCTCTCCCTCTAGAACTCAGACTGGCCCTTAAAGTAAGCCAAAGGTTCAGAAAAACAATAACTTATGACCCCTTGCACATTAATGATAACAAGCTTAGAGTTGCAGGTATCAATTTCAACAAGAACAGTACCACAATTAAATAGTCACTTACTCCAAACAAATTTTGGATTTGGGGCTTCAAATATTAGAGACTCACCAGTTGAAATCGTTGATACGAATTGAATCGTACTTCGTGCTTTTAGATAGGGAGAGTGAAGGTGTAGGAGGACACGATTCCGACAATTTTCACATTTTTAGGTTGCTGGTTTTCTAGGTTGATTTTAGCAGTATTACTAGATGATTTTGGGAGATGTTGGGTGAGAATTGTAGAAGACTTTTCCCAACGTTTGATAAACGTTGCTAAAGGTGATTTTTAGCAACGTTGCGAAAAGTCTTATTTTTCGCAACGTTTGTTAAACATTGCTAAAGGTAAATCCTTCCGCAACACTCAATAAACATTGCTAAAAGTGTCATCCACAACATTTTTCTAACAAATGTTGTCAAAACTCATTTATATTAACCAATGGCAACATTCACTTACTAAAATGTTGCCAAAAGACCTTTTTGGCAACATTTGTTGACAAATGTTGCATTTTTAATGTTGCAAATGATTATTTTTGTTGTAGTGTCACTGACTGGAACTCTAGTCAACTTCCCTCGATTTTCAGCAACTCTGACAGATGCGGAGGAAAGCACGGTTTGGTATTTGAATTATAGATATGATTTTATTCTCACCAAAACAATATCTATGGACGAAGGTTGAAAGATAAAACATGGATAATCTCTCACACACGAAGCCCTCTCAATGTTCAACGTTGTAAAATCACATTCTGAAGTGTTTTGGTATTTATAGGTAGGTTAGGAAAGTAATAGGCAGGGTAAAAGTCTTTAAATCGCGAAATAAAAATTTTCAAGACAATACTGTCGCTCGAGTAAGGGCTCAGTGACAGTCGAGCGATAGGCTATCGCTCGAGCAAAGAAGGGGCGACAGTTGAGCGAGAGAGTTTCTATTTTTGACGCTCGAGTCAATCCATGACAACAGTCTAGAAAAAATCCGCACCGTATTTTTTTTCTTTTGCCATACTCGAACCCTAGACCTAGAAAACGTATTTTCATATAATTGCACATTACTCCTTGACTTTTTACAACATTTACGATTAAGTCCCTTTGTTTACATAATTGCCAAATACATAATTAAAAACCTAACAGAGAGGAGTTCCATTTGACGTAGACAATATCTTATCACTATAACTAAGGTAGGATTCCTATGCGAAATTGTTGTTATATATATATATATATATAATGTTAAATTGATAGTTGCAGAGGCTCACAGAACTTTAAGTAGATCGTTTGATCATTGATTTGCATATTTATAAAGGTAATATAGTAATCGGAGATCTAGCTGTGGTTGGGCATGAATGGCATGTGTTATTTTTTGAGAAAATTATTTCTTATGTTTTAGATTGTTACTTTTATGTTTAATAATCATTGTGGAAAGTTTGTAGTTTAACTTCATGTTTTGAGACGGAAAGTTTTAATGTTTGAATATGCGGTTTAGTAAATTTCAGAATTCTCCCACTGTTTTAAAATTGTGCTATGGTCCGTATGTTTAGAATTTTAGCATGTATTTATTTGGAAAATAATCCTTTGTCAGTTACTATCACATGCAACTGAAAATAGGTCGATCGGAGTCCCGTAGAATTTATTATAGCACGTTTTAGTAATTTCGTGCTTCAAACTTTGTTGACAGATCCTGAATTTTCATATTTTTTACTTATATATGAGCTTTATACTTTTTTGTAAAATTTTATAAATTTTCGTTAACATTTTTTAGGTCAAATAATTTTTGCAAACTCGTTGTGCAACTGTAGAAAATTGTTTCAGCTTGTTTTTTTTTTTTTTTTACCACATTCCAAAGTTTTTTTCCTATGTCTATACGTTTAAAAAGAATTATAATTATATAGTTTGAGTAAATAAATTCTAATTTAAAAACTTTCTTTAATCTCGTATTTTGGAGATTGAAGTTAAAGAACTCAAGTTTCGTCACGCGATGGGTTATTTGAATTCTACGCGTTACATTGTGGCTCGGACTCCAAAATCTAAAGAAACTATCTTACCATTGTGGCTCGGATTCAAACTCCTGATGCAAGTAAACCTGAAAAAAGAATCAAGAAACAAGAATTTAAATCGAGACTATACTTAATAACAAAAAATAAAGTAAACAAATTAGTCCACGATAACGGCGCAAAAAAAATTAATTGATTAGTGTCAATTTACTATCAATCTAGATTTTTATGATAATCTAGCTTAAATCTAAATTAAAGTAGTACCCAATTATCAAATCAAAAGTTTTTAGTTTTAACTAAATTATACTAGGTCTACAAAACTCAATGAGTTTACGAAGAACTTTTGGAATTAAGTAGTTTGGAATTCCAATTTCACGTAAGTTATTTAACAATCATCTATATCAAATTTATTCGACCCATTTTTCATATATGTTAACAACCAAATCAATCAATGTTAGCTAGTAACCTCTCTCGAATAAAAATTAACCCTATTCACATGTCTCAATTTACTATATTTCTATTTAAATTCATATACATGTAAAAGCATTAAATTGCAGTAATTCAATTATGATTGCATATGCTATGAGACTATCTCCCAATCTTTTCTCAAAACTTATGTTCCTTACTGTACAATATAGATAAATACATCTCCTCGTTGTCTCAATATTGTGGACAAACCAAGAAATTGATCAAACAATTAAATGTCAATTAAACACACAACCAATAATTAACACATAATCAAAATTGCTAAAATATTTTAAATTAAACAAATATTAAACCTAAGCTATACGACAATTTATTTAGCCACTTATAATTGTGAAATTGAACAATAAAAAACTAAAAAAATCAAAAGGCTCAATATAATGAATAAAGAAAAGCATCAAAACAATTTTTATTCTTTCATACTCAATTTCCAACACTGGACTTCAAACTTCTAAACTTGATATCTAGGTAATAAAATTCCAGAGTTCGTCCGTATTTAGCTTCTTATCCATTTTTGTTCACTTTCATGAGTTCTAGTCCAATCATAAAATAATCAATAAACACACAAAATTATCATGTATCTATCTCATACATTTGTTCCTAAAAACCACTTTTAATGGCTCGAATAAGTTTAATATTTGCATTTATTACTACCATTAACCAGGACTGCACAAGCATTCATGTAATCCATTTCTCTGAAGAAACAATAAATATCTTCGAATTACCTTCCTCTTTTCTTTTTATGATGAGTATGTTACAATATTAATCTAGCTTGTGATATGAATCAGGAGAAAATTCTCGTTCATCAGTAATTCACATTAATTAATGTTCTACATTGGCTAGTAAGGAAGAAACATAAATCTGATGAATTCATGTATCCACATCAAATGAACTAGTCTGTGTGCATTTTAATTCATTTAGAGGAGTCTCCTGGAGAAGCACAACTCCACAAGACATACACATCACAACCATGAAATTTAAATTTTGCAGTACCCTTTATGAGTAATATGGTATGTGGCTCATTTATGAAGTTTGGAAGTTAAAAGTGTCAAATATTATTAGGGTACAATTCACAATTAACCATGAACATAAATAGGCCTGCCCCTAACGTATCAAATATTAATACGGAACAATTTACAAATACATTTAAAAAGTGTACTAATTACATACTTTTTAACTTTATTTATTCTCAAAATACTGTATTTTTTAATTATTGTTATTTATTTTTTTACAATAGATTTTGTGACACATTGTGTTACATTTTTGTAAAACTGTGTTAACAAATTTAACCACCCTCATCAACACAATTGATGCTGCCACCACTTGTAACACATTCACACATTTTGCAGCTTATTTCCATAATCTTCGACATTTTTAAAATTTAGTATTATACTATTACCGCCTCCCATCTCACAATTTGCAACATTCATTAGTACACCATCACTATCGGCCCCACCCCTAGTAATATTCATTTTATAAGCGCATTGGCATCAAACATGACCCAATCAAACAGTTTCTCATAACGAGGAACATTATACCTATGGTAATAACTCACCATTTGATTTATTCGAACGTCAATCAATGAATTTGCCTCTTGGATCTCTCAAAAAATGATATAAAAGTGTTTTGCAATTGTAGCAAAATGAAGCAATCTTATGAAATTCGTCTCGCACATCTGTATTTATAGTTGGGTTGGGAACGCTTAGGTATTATGGGTCGTGTAAAACTCTTCAAAATCATAAATTAAGTCTGACCGCATAAATATGTCGTTCAAGCGAGGGAACTGTCTTGTGAGACAAAAGGCAGGTGACAAATGTTTTTATTTCTGCCGCTCGAGGCAAGTCACGGTGACAGTCTAGCGAAATTTCAGCGTTGTGTTTTCCTTATTTTCAACCTCTAACCCTAACATAACTCATCTATACAAAATAGCATCCAAATCCTTGACTCTTTATAAGTGTTCAATTAAGATCATTTTGTTCACAAACATGTCAATTACAACATTGGACCTAACACACATGAAAAGTAACATTGACAATTGAAGTCTTCCAAAACAGCACCACTGTAGTTTTGACACATAGGGTTTTAAGTGACTTCAAAAGGAATCCATGTCTTTTGAATGATCTATATTGACATGAATAAATAGGCCTAATGAAAATCTCTTCATAACATTTGACACTCGAATTCCCTCACATACTTCATGCAAACAGCCTTCATGTACGCACATTTTGCTCTCTTTCACTTCAAATAACCTATTTCTTCATATTTTTCTCTTATTCATCGTCAATGCATTAGTCTCAAGTTTTTCCACACATAAAATCAAATTGAAGCACTCTCAGAAGCTTAGTGAAAGAGCTACACAAATGTATTACACTTCCCAAGTAGCTTTTACTCATGATGTCTATTTAAAATATTGTTTGTGTAAAGCTTCATCAAAAAATTATAAGGGCAAATTTTTCAACTTATGTGTAATGTCGCAAATTTTATATTCTCAATTTGGTTGATATAGTCTATTTAAGAAATAAACTATGGAAACTCGGCCCATTTAGGGTTATGAAAGTACAAGCTATAAGTTATTTATAAGTCCAATAATTTAGGACATTAAGTTTAAGTAAATTTAATTACAAAGATTTAATGAATAACTGAGTTGCCACAATGATCATCTGCGTGGTATTTCATATAGGCAATCTAGATTCGAATCATCATGCAGATGTTTTTATAAAGTATTTTATAAAATTATTTTTTTGGACTTAAAACTCTTCAAATTCCTAGTTAAAGACTCAATTTAACAAGATTAATGATAAATATAACTCTCTCATTTAGTTTTCACTACAAATGGAGGTTACAAGAAGAGAAAAAGCATTTTTTAACTACACATCCCCTCAAATTCGAAATTACTCTTATTTTCTTTAAAAAGAATCTTTATATTAAGTAAAGTTTAAAAGAATAGAAAGGGTGTGGAGGAGAAGGTGCACACTTTGATTAAGGGAAAAGATTTTCAAAAGAATAAGAGATGAGCATATTTCTAAAAATTCCGGTGCCATCGGGAAGCAACAACCATCATCCAACATTATACTTTCAAAATCTTTTAACGAAGGTCGGTAGAGGTGCTAGTGGTTATTTCGTTTCAAGTTATGAATTTTCGTTAAAAGTATGAATGAAATGGTGTCTTCGGGTACTGTGTTACGACACTACTATAGTTTGAATGATCATTCTCCGGTTCTATGTGTTATGTTAATTCATAACTCCACAGAAATTGAATTTTGCCGGAAATCCTACTACGTGCGACAGTATGAATCTATAGTTCGAAAATGTTAATTTGTTAACGAAACGCACCGATGACATCTATTGAGTTTCAAACTCATGGGTTAATTCCCTCTCTACAGGTTGATTTGATATGATTTGCTTGGGATGTGTTTGATGATAAAGAATGATACAACATGCTATGGAGAAGCCAGTGATTTAATGTTTTAAATTCGATTATGAAATGTTTACGTTATTTTAAATAGATTTCTATGAAATGTCATATGTGGAACTATTATAAGCACATTTCTTTATGTATAAGTTATGTATACGTTTCATAAAATTTGCTTGCAATTCACCATTTACAAAAAAATAAAAATAAAAATAAAAATTAGCAATTTAATGTTGCTGTTTCATTTCTGCCTTGACTTTAAAAATTAATAACTTCATCGTTACTTGGAATTTTTCAACAAAACGAGTGGCATTTTGGTATCCTCATAAGTTAGCTACTGAATAAACTTGGAATCATGTCAATCCAATGTTGGTAGAATTTTAAATGTCGCTTAGAGTAATCTGCACCGGGTAGTGTTGCTGTTTTCCAGCTTCTGCCCTTGGATTTAAAAATTCATAACTCGATCATTCCTTGAAATTTTTGGGTAAAACCAATGGAGTTTGATAGCCTCATGGGTTAGCTACTGCATAAAGTTGAAATCATGTTGATTTGATGTGTGTAGAATTTTATATATCACTTTAAGTAAACTGCGCCGGGTTACCTTTCAAACTGTCGTTGCGAGGTTTTGAAAAATATTTTTATACCTCATATGTTGCAGACGGAAGTTGATTTTTGGATATTTCATAGTATAAATAGTTTCCTACTTTACTATAAAATGTCATGAGATTTCGGAGTCGGTAGCTATGCAAACAAATTTATTTTTGACTATTGCTGTTTGAGATAGAAAGCGAAACAACAACATTCATTTTTATTTTCTACCTAGAATTTCACGTCAATAAACGGATACATGCATGGAAATCATTCTAGAAACATTTTTTTTTTATTTGGTTCTAGTATTGAAATGATGTTGTTTAGAATTAAATAAGTCTTGAATTAAATTCTTAAATTAAATTTTATACTTTCCGCTAAAGGTATCGTAAATTATTAAGTTTACGACTAAAGTAAAGCTAGTCTAGTAACGTTTCGATCCATGCGGATCGGGGCACTACATTATGCTCCGAAGGTCACAATATTTCTGATTGGTGGAAAGGTTGAAGTATCATTGATTTTGAAGTCGATTGAGATTTATCTCTTTAGAATGTAAAATGTAAGGAAAGGAGGAAACAATAATACTAATCCTCTTATGATGGTCTAAAATTTTGCTATATACCAAGCAATAAACTATTTCAACCGCTATATATATTTATATATTAAGAAAACTTTCCTATTGTTCAAAGTCTTTATGAGTTTCGCCCTCTCATTCTTGTTTTTTACATGGTCTAGTTTTCAGATCCAACCGTCCCCTTACGTTACATATTTCTTTACCTTATATTACTCTTCAACATTTTTATACTTTGAATTTGAGATTAATGGAACTTTTCTGTGTTGTAACTGCTATGCCGAATGTGAGATCACTAAGGCGATTTTCGGGCTCAGTAAACACCTAATCAATGAACACTTCTATGAAGAACCGACCCTAAACTTTCAAAGAATCTATACTTCGGTTCCTTTGGGTTTGCCCACAAAAAATATAGGATTGTAGTGTTTTTAATAGCCACACAGGTACCTACGAAGGCTGAGAACAAAGGAGAAAAGTGAAAGGCTCGAAATCATAGAAAAAGCAACAAGCAGTATATATATATATACTACCATTATGGTAAAAGTCATTAGGGAATAATA
>CAIGRH010165286.1:0-10618 GCA_903798295.1 Fraxinus nigra | reverse complement strand
TTTTTTTAAAAAAAACGTTACTCAGAAAAAACAAAATAAAATAAAAAAGTTTATTTAATAAAGGTTTTTAAAATAAAATAAAAACTTATTTTAAAAAAACAAAGTTACTTAAAAAAATAAATTAAATAAAAAGTTACTTAAAAAATAAAATAAGAACTTGTTTTTTTAAAAAAAAAGTTACTCAGAAAAAACAAAATAAAATAAAAAAGTTTATTTAAAAAAGGTTTTTAAAATAAAATAAAAACTTATTTTAAAAAAACAAAGTTACTTAGAAAAATAAAATAAATTAAAATTTATTATATATATATTACCGTTTATATATACTGCAAAATTACTAATGAAAACGATAAAAAAAGATTGAGTGACCATGGGAAAATGTTATATGAAATTGAGTGATCATAGTGTAACGTTATATGAAATTAGATAGCATTAGTGAAATAAAATCAATTTGGGGTGGCCATAATGACACCAAGTATGAAGTTGGGTGGCCACCAGTGAATTTAACCCTATTTTTAAATCTTTAACCTTTTATATTATATCCTTATTATTCATCTTATATTAATTAGCTTATCTTATCTTGGTGACAATTTTCATTGTTAGTAAGACATAAAAAATAAAAATAAAAAATAAAAAAAATCGCCCCTTGTATTTTTAAGTGAGCAAAAAGAAACAAATAAAAAATAAGTATTGTCCTTCATTTTAAAGCACGTTAACAAAATCTAAAACCCTGTCTGGCAATGATTTTAAGTAGAATTTCAGCCGTTAAACTACACAAAAAAGCAATAATCTGACCGTTTTAGCTGTCATTTTTTACCATTTCACTCACAGGTGGGACCCAACTTCCTTGCAAACGGTCAAATAATCAATTATGAAAATCCATGTTAGACAGCCACTAAGTATTATTGAATGTTTGGCTTTCATTTTGGTGTGACTTAAAAAATTGATAAAAATCTAAGTTAAAAATTAATTTTATAGTTCATAGAAAAACATTTTTTTTATCCTTGTTCAACCACACGTTTCTTTATTTTTTTTTATCAAAATCTACTAAAAATTGACTTTTAATTGAATCAAATAGGGGATCAATATATTAACGATAATAAGAAGTACTCTTCTACTACTTTTCTAGGATTTCATGAAATAGAGTTCACTTAAAGATTGAAATACAAATTTTTATTACTCTTTTTCTTGTTCATACATTTTGAAAAGCCAAAATTGAGTTGGTGACATGTCAAAATTAGTTGCATTATTTGATTAAACATTTTGAGACCAATGCATTTAAACAGTTGGGAGAATGGCATGGGGAGTTGGGGACATAGTCTCTAGTCAATCAAATCATTTTCTATCCAATCTTGGAGAATGTTACAATTACATATGTCATGTGGTATTGAATGAAATTGAATGCCAAAGAGGAAATGAAAAAACATTTAAGCTTTTCTCCATGTGCAAGATGTTAATCTAAACATAGTATATAACTTAATGACGCGTTAATTGATATATTAGGTTAAACTAATTAACTGATAAATCTTATAATACACCAATTTTTCGTGTATTCATTAAATATTTGTAAGTATTTCAAGTCCGCATATTTAATAAAATACTGAGTGTGCTGCAACTATTGATATTGCACGCACATAATGTTACATAAAACTCTCTTAAGGTGTAGAATTTGGCAACATTAAACATAATTACTAATGAAAAAAGTTAGAATCTTGTTATAGTACTGTCCATTAAACATGAACTTCAGAATCCACGTTAATTATGCAGACAATAATACATATTGAAAAGCGAAACTAAATTAGAGAGAAAATATAAAAGTGATTGCAAGCATCAAAAGATTTGCTCGTATTCTTGATTGTTATCAACTATATCAGCAATGGTGAGCTTCTCCTTGTTGAGGAAGAGATCTTGAAGATTGCAAGGCCAGACCGAGGCCGAGGGGCCATCCCAAAGAGCTTTAGCAAACTCTTCATGAATCCTTTCAGTCGGATGAAAAGAATCCCACCATACATATTCATTTGCATTTTTGCACAACTCGTATGTGGTTAACTTCTTTGTGCCTCCACACGTGAAAACTCCTCCATAAGGTCCCGTTCCACAGCAAGCATTCACTCCTTCTTTGAAACCTATATATATGTCGAATTCCATAGAGAAAATACTTTTCATTAGCATAAAATATAATGTCTATTCATCTACGAGAGAGAGAGAGAGAGAGAGGATTTTTATGCCATCATACCTCTATCACGAGGACCATTTTAGTGAATAGAATGCATTGATTAGTTGCATAAAGTTTCCATCAGTTCGAGGGGGACGATATGTGATATATAGAATGGTGAAAATTATGTTATACACAATTGACGATGAAGTTAAAATTGTTGGAAGACCTCAACATACAAGTCAAACGTCAAACTAGAAATACATTTATTATTGTTTCCACTCATCATATGTCCAAAAATAAAAAATAAAAATTATTTACTTAACCTTAAAAGCTAGTTTACATACCGTAGTTGGAGGGATTGTTCATTCGATCTTGAATCCAATTATAAAAATCTGAGTTGCAGTACTTGAAATCTTTCAACGAGTATTCAAGGTTTTTCAGGATAGTGTTGACGGCATTATTATGTGCCATTGCTAGAGCATTTGCTTCTTCAAAACACCCTCCATCAGCTTTAGGATTCATAGCTCTCAAAACAGGCAAGCACCCCAAAGGTGACAAGCTCAAAAACCCAAATTTCCTCGCGCCTTTCTCGTACAATTCCTAGATATCAAAGACAGCATAATTTTCATAAGAATGGTAATATGAGTATTAATTATATGTAAGGCCCATATGGTAGGGTTTCTACTTCTTATATTAGAATTTTCTAATTGAACTATTTTAGGTCAACTTCTCTAAGAACAACGAAACGCTTTAAAAAATTATCCAAACATATTCAAAAGCAATTTCTTATTCTCAAAAGCACCTTTTGGCTTTTTTAAAAACCCTGCCAAAGGGGCCCATGGTTATTGCAGATAAAAACTTACTTGAATTGCCTTTGTCAAGTTTCCCATGACCATGCCTACATATTCTTCTGGATGGTGTAGTTCTTGCATCTTGGGGTTACCAAAATACCCTCCTAAATAATCATTACTTCCCATGCTAATGAAATAAACTGCATTTGATATGAGTTCTTCTGCATTGGCAGTTCCCAGTTTGTCCTTTAACAATTTTTGCACTTGTTCAAAGTAGTTTATTTGTGTCTCGAGATCAATGGCCTGTTAATTACTTAAAAAATAAGAACAAGAAGTTTATGTACAAGTTTTTAGTATAAGATCAGTGATTAAAATTCCTAACCAAACCCTGATTTGTGGTTGAAAGAATACCAGCTCCTCCAGAGGCAAAGTTAACTCCATGGCCATAATCAGCAGAGGGTTCCAAGTATGGAGGAATTAGTGGCAAGCTTGCAAATTCAGCTGTCAAAAACTTCTTATAGTTAATTTTTGGGAGTAAATTTCATTTGACATCACTGAATCTTCAGCAATATTTCATATTCAGACAACGTTTCCAAGCATGGAGAAATTTCACCACTCCGTCATCTAATGTGTCACGTAAATTGCTTTTTCGATAGCCATATTGCAAAGTCCGCATAATTGCTCTTAATATGTCAACTTACCATGTTATAAAAGTGTTAAAAAAAACACACCTTTTAACCTTTTTAGTCTAAAGACATTAATGATATGACCTTCATTTTATTATTTTGATTTCTAGATTGCAAATTAAGGATGGAACTAATACAGTAGTGATCTAATTGTGACAGATTAAACATGGAACTAATACTTTTTAAAAGTAAAAAGCAAAAGTACAATGGATATACCAAGGAAGTCTACGATGATGCGACCATTGGAGAAGCGACCAGTCGGATCCTTGAAGATACTGTTGTGACCATAAGGCTTGTAATTAGCCTGGTTCTCAGGTATGGTTTTGATGTGGTTATTGTTTCCAGGATCAACAGATGAATCTCCAAAGATGAAGAAGGCACTACTGTGTGATATTTCTGCTGAAACAGAAACAATTTTGAACAAAATTAGGCCTGTTAGTAGCAATAGGAAATACCTCATCATCATGGTTAATTGATTATCCAACTCTTGAATGGATTAGTCCTTTAATATATAACTTGATTTGTATTATTGTGCAACGGCGATTTTACCGATGTATGTTGATTAAACTATGTTGAAACTTAGGTTTTGATGACCAAACTTTGAAATTGTCAGCCATATTTGTTTGAATGTTTGGACATTATAAAAATACTACTAGCATTGTTACCATATTTCTAAAATTTTCTAGACTAACTTGGAAAACAAGAAAAGTTTAGGAGTTAAAAAGAATTATCTAGAATTCACTAGAGATTCTTGAGAAGCAAGCAAAATCAAAATATAAAATAATGAAAATATCAGAAAATTCTAAAATTCCTTAAGAACCAAGTAAGATAAAATAACAAAAAAATAAGAATTTTCTAAAGGTAAGTCACCGACTTTTGTATGCTATAAATAAAGGTTGTCACTTCAATTGTTGTGTGTAAAAGTCTAAAAGCATTATCGTTGTAAAAGTCTCCTGCCGTTGTAAAATTCTATTTTTCAATAAATTAAATTTTCCTCCTTCAATTATCTTGTCCAATTAAAATTACTCCCTATTATTTTTATCCTAAAAAATATATTTCACATAAACCACCAAGTCTTTCCGATCTAATTTACTTATTTCTTCTACCAACTATAAAATAAAATATCTTCAATGATCTCTGAGCTTCGTTCGATTGATATTTGGGCGATAGCATATATTATGGCCGACGATTTTCGTTCATCAATTCTTATCCCAACAATTAATGGAAACAACTATGATTTGTGGTCTATTAAAACAAAAGCCTACTTTTGTGAACAAAATTTATGGGATGTAGTCAATGACATGTTTACTAATACAGATGACATTTCCACTCTAACTGCTGCACAAAAGAAGAAACTTAAAAAGAATCAACAAAAAGATTTTCAGCATTACTTGCTCTACAAATAAGCTTGACATACACTTATTTTCCGAAAATTATGGGAGCTAAAATGGCAAAAGAAGTTTGGGATAAGCTGAAGGAGGAGTTCTACTACAGTGACAAAGTACATACTTTTCGTCTTCAAACTTTAAGAAAGAATTTTAAAAATCTAAAAAAGAATGATTCTGAAACCGCAAGAGATTATTATTTAAAAATAGATGAAATAGTAAATCAATTAAGTCTCATGGAGATAACGTTCCTGAAAAGAAAGTTTTTGAAAAATTTTAATTACTTACACAAAAAAATATGATCTAATTATTACAGCTATTGAGGAGTCTAAAGACATAGATAAATTAACAGCTGCATAATTAATGGGTTCACTGAAAGCTCATGAAAAAATAGTAGAAAGGCGTTATGAAATTGACATAGAAAACGTTTTTCAATCTAAAGTTAATATGTGATTTCAGGAATCTAAGGAAGGTGGAAGAGAATTTAAAGAAAATTTTAAAAATAAAGAGACTCAAGAAAAAAAAATTGATAATAAAGGCAAGCATCCTCCATGTGGCATTTGAAAAAGAAAATGTCATTTAGAAATGGATTGTTGGTTTAAAGAAAAACCACGGTGCCGTAGCTGTAAAGAATTTGAAGAGGAAAAATAATTTGTCGTTTTAAACAAAATCATCAAGCTAATTTCTCTAAGGAAAATGATGTAGAAGGAATTCTATTTTATACCTCCAACAAGGATGTATTTGAAGAGAAATTAGATGCGTGGTATCTAGACAGTGACTGTAGTAATCACATGATAAAAGATAAAAGTATTTTCTAAAATCTTGATAAAATAAATATAAAAGTAAAAATTGACAATGAAAATTTCATAGAGGCAACAGGCAAATGCACTATTGCCGTTGATACAAAAAATGGCAAAAGATATATCAATGAAGTTCTCTTGATCCTTACATTAGATCAAAATCTAATAAGTATAGGTCAAACGATGGAAAAGTGATATACTTTTCATTTTGAATGGGATTCTTGCACAATCTATCACAAGAAAGATAAATCCTTTTTAATTGCAAAAGTCAAAAAGCGAGATAGAAGAAGTGGACAAAGCATGGCTGTGGCACATGAGATTTGGACATTTTCACTTCCACGGGTTGAAGATCCTTCAGCATAAGAGCATAATGAAAGATTTACCAGTCATAAAGGAGATTCAAGAAGTTTGTGAAGGATGTTTGCTCGAGAAACAACACTGTCAACCATTTTCGTCTAAAAATCTTAGAGAGATAAAGAGTCGTTGGAGCTAATACATACTAATATATGCAGTCCGATGCGTACTCCAACATGTACTACATTCTCTTTATAGATGGTTACACTAGAATGACATATGTATCCTTTTTGCGTGAGAAATCCATCAAAAAGCAAAGTGGTCGCAATATTAAGATAATCAAAAGCGACATAGGTAAAGAATACAGTCAAATGGATTCAACAAGTTTTGTGAAAATGAAGGAATGTAGTATCAACTCATCATTGGATACGCACCTGAATAAAATGGCGTATAAAAAAAACAGTAATGGAGATAGCTAGAGCTATGTCAATCGAAAGGTTTTCCAAAAACCTTTTGGGCAGAAGCAATAAACATTGCAGTCTACTTATTAAATCGATGTCCGACCAAAGTGGTACAAGACAAAACACTAGTTGAAACATGAAGTGGACGAAAACCATCAGCAAAGTATCTAAGAGTTTTCGGCTACATATACTACTCGCATATTCCACAAGAAAAAAGAGGTAAGCTTGACGAGAAAATAGGAAAAGAAATTTTCCTATGTTATAGCACTCAATCTAAAGGCTATCGAGTCTATAACTTGAGAACAAAGAAGCTAATTATAAGTTGGGATGTTAAGTTTGATGAAGATGCGGCTTACAATTGGGAGACTAGTCAAATAGGAAGAAAAGCTATCAGTATCCTAATACAACCACAAAATAGGATGTGACATTGAGGAGAACAATCAACCAGATTTTCCATAGCAAGCAATGATAGAAAAACCAATTGACTCACCAAAATCTTCGCTAGGAAAAAATTGAAAATTATCATAAATATATCAAAATTGTAACTTGATGATTGTAGAACTTAAAAGCTATGAAGCAGTTTCAAAACAACTAGAATGGAGAAAAGTTATGGACGAATAAATCAAAATGATCGAGAAAAACGACACTGGAAAACTTGTAGATCTTTCTCAAGATAAAGAAGTATATGAGTTAAATGGGTCTACAAAAAGAAACTTAATGCCGATGGCTCAATCCAAAAACATAAAGCAAGACAAGTTGCCTAAGGATACTCACAACAATTTGGTATCGACTACGCTGAGACATTTGTTTCAGTTGCACGTCTTGACACTATAAAGGTGCTAATTGCACTAGCCGCTAGAAGAAGTGGAAGATTTACCAGCTAGACGTCAAATCAGTATTTCTTAATGACTATCTTGTAGAAGAAATTTATGTTAAGCAACATCAAAGGTACGTGGTTCAAGGTAAAGAAGATAAAGTTCTCAACTAAAGAAGGCACTATACGGATTAAAGTTAGCTCCACGATTGTGGTACATCAGAATAGACAATTACTTCACTGAGTAAGGTCGGGAGGAGCCAAAGCGAACCAACTTTATACATCAAAAATCAAGGTGCAGATAGTACACTTATGATCTCTCTATATGTTAATGGTCTTATCTATATAATAAACAATGAAAGGATGATTGAGAAATTCAAGAAAGACATGATGAAAACATTTGAGATGACTGATCTGGGATTGATGCACTGCTTTCACACTAGGTTCTGGAATATTCTTTTTGGCATCAAAGAAACTGGCAACGATTGCACAATCATCAGCTAAAACAGAGAATATTGCAACTGCATTGGCAACGAGCCAAGCTATATGGCTAAAGCGCATACTTGAAGGTATGGGAAAGCCACGAGATGAAGTTTAGAGATTTACCGCGACAACACGTCTGCAATAGAAATGACCAATAATCTCGTATTTCACAATAGAACCAATCACATTGGCATCAAATATCACTTTATCAAGGAAGTTGAAGCAAACAAAGAGATAGAGCCCTAACATTGCAAGACTGAATAACAATTAGCAAAAATATTTACGAAGACGTTACCACAAGCAAAATCTAAATTACTACGAGAAATTATTGGAGTTACCAAAATATGCGCCAACGATGAGTATTAGCATTGTTGCATATTTCTTGAATTCTCTAGACTAACTTGGGAAACAAACAAATTTTAGAGGTTATAAGAATTATTTAGAATTTATTAGAGATTCTTGGGAAGCAAACAAAAACAAAATATAAAATAATGAAAATATCAAAAAATTCTAAAATTCCTTAAGGATCAAGTAAGATAAAATAATGAAAAATAAGAATTTTTTAAATGCAAGCCACCGACTTTGTATGCTATAAATAGGGGTTGTCACTTCAATTGTTTTGTGTAGAAGTCTAAAACAATTGCCATTGTAAAAGTTTCCTAACATTATAAAATTCTATTTTTCAATAAATTCAGTTTTTCTCTTTCAATTATCCCAATTTAAAATTACTCCCTACTATTTTTATCCTACAAAATATATTTCACATAAACCACCAAACATTTCCAATTTAATTTACTTATTTTTCCTACCAATTATAAAATATCATCAAATACATTTATCGCATTATGGCTAACTGAGGTGTTAAATATACATTGCTTTTGATTGTAGCTTGAACAATCGTCATATCTATTAAGCCCTCACTTTCCAATGACTGTTAGTGCCCATGGGCATGGTATTGGATCTATTTGGAAATGTTTTCACATACATGTCACATTCAAGATATGTTATTTTAGAATTAAGAAATGACACATTCAGTAACGTATTACTATAAAAAGTCATGGAGTTTCTAATGTTTTTTATGAGTGTGGTACCTATATCTCCAACCTTCTAAGTTTTAGTATTGTGCAAGTAGTATTTTCATTTGACAAAAAACGTTTATTTAGGCACGTGGTACTCACGACTCGCACAAAATTAAAAGATTGGAGACTTCAGTGTCACAAACGAAAGATTGGGTTATTAATGTCTCACTCGTGAAAGTTTGGGGACGTGGGAGGAATTTACCCTATACTGAAAGCTGACAAACAAATTCACGAAAACTAAAAGACGTGTGTTGTTTATGCAAAAATAAACTCCTATTTCAATTCACCTTCTCCCCTTCACTAAACCATTCAATTAATCGTTAAACCTCTCCAATTTTCAGAACACGAAATAATCAGGTAGTTTTCAAATTGAATGAATTTTCTATTAATCTTTTATTAACTCGTTTTTAATTATCATTCAATTCTAAATTTTGCGTTTGATTGGTATTCGATTATTTGCTTTTTATTTTGCGTCATCTTCACATAACCCTGGGAATAAGTAAAGGTTTAAGAATCCGTGCATTTAGATATTAGTCTCTTTTTTTTTTTTTTTTTTTGATGGAATTGGTTTAAATTTATTACTGTTAAGTTATCGATTGTACGTCTAGATTTTTTTAAAAAAAATTTCAGCTGACTTTTGTATTGGATTTGTTGTGCGTCTTTATTTTATTAGCTTAATTCAAAATTAATAATCTATTATAAGAATTTTTATAATTTACTCAATTTTGCATTATCGATATGGTGTTTGTGGTTGGTTGTGGCCTTTCACCCAATGTTTATGAGGTTTTCTTTTGGTATAGCTGCTCTTTATTGCATATATGCAGGAAACATCAGTTTACTCATATGCTTGTAAATGCGTCTAAGTGGGTCATGATTGATGGCGGCATCGGAAGAGAAAATGTCCTACTTTTCACTTGGACGATACTGCCTCGATTGCGCCAGAAGCCAAAGTCCAAAGGCCTTGAATCAGAAAATTTCATATCCATTTCTGTTTGGTTCTGAAGATTTTGTGGATGGAGGGTATGACTCCGGTGATGATAAGGACGCCCGTTAAGTTAAAAAATGGCCGGCCAGAGGTCAATTTGGGAAATGTTGTGAGTGGGCTATTTGCTATTTTGACTGCGCGCGGTAAAGAACCTACTGGTCTCTCCAGCCCTTAGTTGCCCAGTTCAAATGTTTCGTTTCTTGGATCTGCCAAGAATAGAGAAACATTCTTGCACTCGTCTGTTTATATACCTATTGCTCCCCCACTTCTTGAGCGAAATTCTTTCTATTATGATGCTTACAAAGAGGTGTTGGAAGCTGAACCACCCGAGTGGCTTCCGGACAGTTCTACTACAGTTTGCATGCAGTGCAATGCTCCCTTCACAGCTTTGACTCGTGGAAGACATCACTGTCGTTTTTGTGGAGGTATTTTTTGTAGGATGTGCTCAAAATCGTCTTTTTTTAAAAAAATTAAAACATTCTCAACAAATAAATTCAATATTAATATTATTGAACAAAACAAACTACTAAATTCAAAGGCAGTAAAACTTAATATTTCTCGTATGTCGAAATTCTTGGCAGTCCGCTGCACCATCCAACAACAACTCCAATCGACTTGAACTAGCCTGTAAAAATTTGTAATAGTGAGTATTTTAAAAAAAATACTCAGTAAGATACGTGCAGTT
>CAIGRH010165280.1:0-14626 GCA_903798295.1 Fraxinus nigra | reverse complement strand
CTTCAATATTCTTTTTTTTTTTTTTTTTTTATTTATGCTTTCCCATTTTTGGGATTAGTAAGATAATGTAAGATCAAAATGCATAGTTTCTAATATTCAGAACTCAGAATAGAAAAATGAAAACTAATAATCTTTTTTTTTGGTGCCCTTTCTAGGATATTAAGTCCTGATAATAATTTGAGGTGTATACGAGCCAGTCCATATTCTATGGAAAGGGAGTGTTAAGTTAATTACGTTAAACATATGTTCACCTAGCCAATGAACCAGAGCACCATCTCTGGGGAGTAGTATTAAACAATATGGGAGTCTTTTTGCATTTACTGATAAAAAAACACTTTTTATTTAGCAAATTAATTCTTGTGCAGGCAAAGAGAAGATGATGACAAATGGGAACATGATCTTTTTGAGGAGAATGAACCCCAAGTTCCAAGTATACAGTGTTTATGTTGCTTTAGTTTGCAAGAAATATATTGTTGCTCTGTTTACTTTTGTTATGCAGCTTTAATATTAAGTTAATGGCCTGCGTAGACCGCAGAATTGGTGTGAAAGATCTTCGCTTGAAGCTCCAAAGAAAAAGCATCGATCAAGGTTCCCAAAGTGAGAGGGGGTCAATTTCAGGAGCTACAAGGGATCTGCGGGAGAAGCTCTCCGGTTCATTATATTCTCGGGCAGTGGAAGCTAAGCCTCTGCAGCCGAGGTCAAAGCCAGCTCCTGACGTCAGTAAACCTACTAGGAAAAGTGCCATAGCTGAAGCCACTGTGCCAGATCCCAAAAGAGTTGCTCGCCCAGGTTCTGAAAAGAAGACTCAGCAGAAGGCAGGATTGATACCACGTCTTCTCTTGTCTGATTGCTTTCTTTATATTTTATGATTCCCCCCTCCCCTCTGGTTTCTGGGGGAAAAAATTGTGTTTTGGGTGGGGGGGTGATACTGAATTGCACTAAAACAATGATGTAATTTTCAATTATGTATTCACGCCTAAAGGTCACATCTTCAATGCAGGCTGAATCAGTGGATAATTTCCTGCAGTCCCTTGGTCTCGAGAAATATTCAATCACGTTTCAGGCTGAAGAAGTACGTGGATCTATTGTTTTAGTTTTTGTATATATGGGCTAAGGTCATTAATTATTTATTTAGGCACTTTTGTTGTTTTTGGCAGGTTGATATGACAGCCCTAGTACACATGGGCGATGAAGACCTGAAAGCTTTGGGAATACCAATGGTGAGCATTCAGGATTCCACCGTTCTATCAAATTGTCTTTGTTAACACTTAGTGTCACGACTAAGTTCATTACTTTTGTTCAGAATTGAAGGATTCCTTTTAATTATGCACTGTTTGTTTTGCATCCCTCTCGTTCATATTCTTAGATGGATGAGCTTATATAATTGGCAGTTTTTCTTTTCTCTTTATTGCCGAACATATCATTGCTAAGGTCTTGAGCGCTATTGCTGAAAATCTGGTCACTCTTCAACTATTTCCAAGATTCATCTCTCACTTGGCTCTCCTTTAAACAAATTTCTTCTTGATTGTTCTCCCTGTTGTCCTTTTTTTCTCTTTCTTTCTGTTTTTCTTAAGCTATATTCTACCGCTGACCATATTCTCTTGCTGAAAACTGAGTGGGATATAGGTCGGTTTTTGAGAAGGAAAATCAGGTGAAGAGAGATTTGATGCCCTGGTTTGGTGGTTTCATTTGGAAAGTGAACTGTCAAAAAATTCTTTGGAAGGTTTTGAGTAAATGGGAGCTTTTGGATCTAGAATCATTAGATGGGCCAGATTTAAACTGGCTCTAGCTTCTTCAGCTAGTCAAATAATGAGCTGAGTTTGAGCCTTGAGGGTATACGAATTAACACAATCATTGTTATGAATAGGTTGGGTTTAATGGATTTCCTCGGGAGAGCTCTGTTATTTTCTCTTTTTACTTTGGGGATGTATTGTCAGGCTTGGCCATTATTAGACCATGTGCATTTTCTGGCATTTTGAGCTCCCATAACAAGTAAATCAACACTTGCATCCCTAGTAACCTATAATCCATTTTCCAAATAATGATTTAAGAATGTGATAAGGATTATCGTAAATGTAACAGTGGTTGTTATAAATGTAGTTTAATGGTTGGCTTAAATCTCTGTTTGTCTCGGGTTAATGATGAGTAATTGTTCTAGAATTTTCTTAAATGTGCCAAGAAAATGAGTGATGAGAACATATTTGATATTCCCTCCGTTTCATAAAAGACAGTCCTTTTTCCTGTTTGGTTTGTCCCAAATTATAGTCATATTTTTTATTTGAGAATGTAGTTAATATATTAGTTTCCTAATATGCCTCTATTTAATGTGCTTTGTATAACAAATATAAACCACTCCATTATTCAATTGTAGGAATAATAAATTAAAACTAAAATAAATTTCATCTCTCCTGACATTTATTTATTTGTAATTGTATTGGATGACTTTGGAATGTTAATTGCCTTAATTCTTGCATTAAAAAATGTTTAGTACCAAGAATTGTTTAATTACCTTGAATATTACATGCATAATTTAATTACCTTGAATATTGATTACATTAATGCAGGGTTATATTAGGAAAAATAATAGTAAAATTTATTATTTCAGCTATATTAACTAAATTTTTTTAATTTGTTTAAAAAAAGAAATATGACTATCTTTATGGGACGGAGGGAGTCTTTACATTTTTATTGTAATTCTTTTTCTTCTATTATATAGTTAACCACCCTTTCTAACTAAAATAACTATTAGTAATTATGAAATTTTGGTTGGCCCAACATGTGAATCATTGATACATTGTTTTAAGTTCAATTTATATAGCTAGAAAATATTGAATAAACCAGAATGCTAGTAATCATAATAAGAATATTAACAATGTTAATAAGCACGATGATGATTACTACTACTTTATGCTAGTAATCTTAAATTTCGGGTGTTTCTTGCCTATTTAAATATCCAATGCTAGATAGTATAAGAATGATTGAACTTAGAATTGTGGAATATGTTTGGAATGGGCTGGAGAGAAGAGAGCTAGTTTTATTGAACATGCTAGTATTTTATCTTCTTCTGACTTCTTCAAGGAGCGAGTTGCCTACTTTTAATTCGCACGAAGCTCACTTTTCTCATTACATATCTAAAATAGTACTATATTTTAGAGCTGATCTGATAATTTTTCTTAACCTAGAGTGTACTTAGATGGCATCAGCTAGTCTTTACGTCAAGAAGGGACTTCCATTTCCTTGCATTATTGACTTTCTTCCAATTATTAATTTCAATCTCACGGGTGGTTGTTTCTATGGTTTCAGGGTCCAAGAAAGAAGATACTTCTAGCACTGGAGTCGAAAGTCTGATCTCCGAGTGGGATGAGGTTATTTGGTATCTTATTGATCATTCCTCTCTCTGATTACCGGTCGATCTTTAAACGCTGCAAGTCTGGTATATGGGGTAATTTTCAATTTATTATCAGGTAACTGGAATGATCTTTGTATTTGCAAAACAGATTGGAGAACGTTAAGTTTGTAGTGATTAGTTGCTTTATTTTGTTAAATTGGTTTCCTAGTTGTTTGATATATACATTCCACATCGATCTTCTATAACCATGTTCTTGGAGCTGTACTCCTTTACCCACCCATGTTAACTCAATACAGATAGAAATTGGCTTCTGAAAAAGAATTGAACTTGACACCGCAAAGGTCAGACTTTTCGTGTCAAGTTCATATCCTTGCATAGTCTTGAATGGGAATCGGTTTTTACTGAACTAGATTCTTGCGTTTATATGAAATTTAAGCTTTAGATCTATGAAGAAATGGAAGCTACGCTTGTCATTATATTTCTTGCCACTCTTTCCTGTGATATACTTGAAAACAGAATTTCAATCGCAGGTTAATTAAAATTTTGAAACTAAATTTTGTAACTAAAGGTTTGTCGTGCAGACAAATATATGAGCTTCGGTCTGTTTGCAGGATCATCATATTTATAAAGTCCAGATGAGTGCTAAACATTCAGTTGACGATTGTCCTTATATTTTTAAATTTTTTTCAACGAAAAGATTCTTTGAATGTCAATCGAAACTATGAAACTAGCCAATATGACAAATTAATGAGAAAGGGATATCAAATGCCCATCCAACAAGAGCCAAAAGTTCTTCCAACAAAATCTATCCACTGAGAAATAAAAGAACATTACAAGTGAACTTCTCATCCACATAATCAAGTCACCTCCTCGGTCGGGAAAAACTGAAATCCTAAAGTTGAATCGGAGAAACCAAAATCAGGATGACAAAGTTTGCTAAAACTATAATAACAATACTGGATGAACCAGCTAAACCCTGCTGTTAAAATCCCTTCTACGTGAACACTGAAACATCAAGAGCTGGCCGATCGTGATCATTGTCATCGTCCGTTACCAGAACAAATTTCTAAATTTCTTACAGTTCGATTCCATCAAGTTTCTCAACTGCGGAAACCATAAGCTTGGTTCTGAAGATTCTGGTTATCTTCTAATAAACGATCATATTCTAGAAGCAGATCTGCAGCTTGTTTCTGTAGAGCAACAACATGAGCTTCAGCTGTTTCGACCTTCTTGTCTTTTTCAACAGACTCCGCCTTAAGCTTATTCAAATTGGCCGTCAAACTAGAGATTTCTTTCTGTAATCTTTTTACTTCTTCAGCAGCTCTCTCTTCTTTTTCCTTCAGTTGCAACTTTTCTTTCTCAAGCCTCTCGACTTCTTGTTTCGAGTCTCCAGAACTACTCCTAAGTTTGATCAATTTCCGCATATAATGGTGCATTCTATCAATTAAGAACGCAAGGAAGAGAGAGAACCCTACAAGATCAAGTTCAGAAAGTTAAAGACTAGACAGCAGCAGCAGAACTATATGTATGTATATATATATATATATATAACATTTTGAAGAATATGAAATAAATGTATTAATTCTCAATCTTCATTTATGCGTTGTTAATTCTAATTATAAGTTAATTGAAATTTCATATTCAAGAATGAATTCATCATTCACGTCCATGTATACTAATTAACATTCAATTTTACTTAATTAGAAATTAAATAAATGATTTAACATTCATTGTCACATATATATTCCCTAGTATTAATAATAAATTAATTAAAATTCATGCATATTCAAATATTACTTTTTCAGCAGTCATAAAGCATTTTATATTACGAGCAATGAACGTTCAACGTTGACTAGTAGATCTAAAAATTAAGCTAAAGGAGTGCGAAAATGGATTCAATGGGGCTGACCTCAATTTTACTGAGAACAAGACTGGGTATATATATATTAAATACAGAGAAACCTGGTCTACTTCTATTGCAATAACAAATTTCGGGCCTCAGGCGAGTCAAGAAACAAAGAGAGAGGCTGCATCCCGAAAGAAACGCCAATGTTCAACTAAATTAAACATGCACAACAAATTAGCAACAGCAGCAGCTAGTTTTTATTTCATTTGAAGTTCGACAGGTACTAAACTTAAAGCATGGGGAACATCGGAATAAGATAAACCCATACAGTGGTTGATTCCCAAACACCAGCAAAACAAGACCTTTAGGAAGTATGCAGAGCAGATAATGTTATGCACTACACTCAAGGCAAGGGAGTTTGGAGAACACTGCTCTCAGGGGGATAGATAACACACGTTATAAGAAATTAATTCATAATTGGTCAATTTAGTGTCCACATTCTCCCTTTCTGACTGGACTCTAGACTTCATCTTCAGTGGCGGATCTATGACTACGATCCTGTGGGGGCATAACTTAAATAAAATTAAATTTTTAAAAACAAAGTTTTAACACAAGAATTGCGAATATCTTACAATTTTTTTTTTTTTGTATATAAATTGTTCTTTTTATACTTTGCATATTTGATACATTATACAACACGAGATTAAGAAATAGAGACGTGAGATAAAAGATCGTTAGTTTTTGTGCTAGCCAAACAGTCCCTTTTATGTAAAAATATCCAAGTGAACCTTCAGATCATTCAGTAGTTTACTTCTGAGTATAATTTATGTATAAATTCTCTCTCTTTTATTCTCAATCAGACAATCAGACTTTCCTTAAAACTTACAGCGCATATTTTACAAAGGATTTGGCTGACCCCAAATTATGTGGGGATGAAGATTTCTTTCAACGACCTGAATATCTATCTTCTCTCTTGGCATCGCTCATCAAAGCAATAAACATGGCTGAATAAAAAATTAGAGCCCACCCCTATTTCGTCAGCCAAACCCACCTCAAGTTGTCTTCAATCAACCACAGAATTAGAACCCAACTGTAATCTTCTAATGAAAAGGGCTTTATGCCTCTTGCACCTTCTTCCTCATTTCTTTTTCATGCTTTCTTTTTCTGCTGGTGTATTGCCCAAACCAACAAATTTCTATATCAATTATTTCTTATCCAAAGCCCAGTGAGGGCAGCCTCAGGTGGTTATGCCCCTGCTCATCTTGTTCGTTTCTTATTAGAAACGTTCAGTTAAAGGATGACTCGTAACTATTTGTTAACGCTATTTTCATTTTGAGACCTTAAACCCCCCACCAGACCTTCATCACACTCTCTCTATAATTATACTCCACCCCCTTTCTCATGATCGCTTCAATTCAAACACAACTTTAGCATTGTAGTCTCAGACGCTCATCCACATAACATAGACAAATGGATGTTAATGAGTAACCAAAGCTAAATGACCGTGAATAAATTATTTCCATCACAGTCAACCTGATACCTGGAGGATGGCAATTCCACAGATGATATGAAGTTGATACAAAATAAGCAATAAACATATCAAGTATTCTCCCCACCCACCTTGATTTGGTATGGACTAAGGACTTTCTCTTTTCCGTCCAGAGTAAGGGAGCCGGGAGATATATGAAGTAACAAATCACTGGATTGAGGAATAAATGCTCCAAGACATAAGGAACCAGGCATCCCCAAAGCACTAATGCAGGTTTCCCACTCCCTCTGATTATTAACTGAAGGTAAAGTCACTGAGTGTGAAAGTAATTCTTCCTCTAAAACCAAAATTGTAGACGTAGATAACTCTAGACAATCTTTTCACTGTAATTAGATAATGTATCGGGCGAGTAATACATATCAAATCCATCACATATAAGCCACCAACTCAGTAGCATATTTTACATTCACAAATCAAAAATCTTCAAATCAAACACATGGAATCGAAACACAATTTTCACAGTTCAAATCATAATGTACCAAGAAACGACTATAGAAGCAACAATTTGAGCAGCACATTTCATATTCCAAAATCAACTATAAAAATTAAGAAACATATATATAAAATTGAACCAAAACTGATAAGGATCATATTCATACCCATGAGAGTAGCCTCTAGCAAATTGGTCCTCCAAAGTACTTGATCCATTGGTGTCATTGTACCAAGCTTAGAACCCTTATTCTGAATCTTGAGTATGCTAACAAGGTTTGAAAAGAGGATGACAAAAATAGTACCAGCAATTGTTAAAACTGTACCCCTTCTCATTTTCACTTGATCTAAACCCTTCATTACCAGTTCTCTCAGGGGTCCAATCTTCACCACTAAAAGGAATGCCACTAAACCCTCAGCACAGACAACCAAAAAGAACAGGGGAATCATATTTGCCACAACAAAGTCCACCTCCGTTCAAGATTAAACTATTTTCTTAGTTTTTCTTGAATGAGAATTTGTTTTCTTGGAGATAAAACTAAAGCCCACTTCATAAATCCAAATTATTCTTCAATAAATAAACATAAAAGCAAAAGTACCCAAGATTTATCCATTTCCAAAAGAAACCCGTTTCTTGAAGTTATTATCCAAGAATCAAATATACTACAATATCGGGGTAAAAATTAAATCTTGAAAAACCCAACTGCAGAAACTGTGGAAAAAAAAAAAGAATCCTGTAACACTTTCTACTTATAATATTGATTTTGGCAAAAAAGTAAAACCCTACTTCTTAAGGCATAGCCTTGTAGCAGAATATGCGAGGTTAAGGCCGCAGATCTGCTAAGGTAACTTTTGAGTTATTTTCTCTTGGCGTTTACGGTTTATCTAAATTAACGGTGCTGTTCTTTGGGGATTAGTGGGCTGGTTATGCTTTACAGAACAATAAAGGACGCATGAAAAAGCAAATTGAGAGTTTTTTCATAGTCAAAAGGTAAGAGAACAGCACTAGGTACTAAGTGTATGGTGTGAATTTTGAAGGGATGAAAAAGCAGATCAAATGTAGGAAGCGATAAGTGTGAACTCACTCCAAGCCTGATACGACATGGAGTACATCATCATGTATTACACTAGCAAAATCAGACTGGAAGATGATTGGGGCTTGGATATTTCACTTTTTGATTATAAATTTACTGGTGTACAAGGACCAAGAGAAGTCACGGTTAGAGTTCGGGATGAGGATGAAGATGAATGGTGGTCTAAAGTCCTTGAACTAACGAAGTCTCGGTTCTATAGTTGGCCAGTTCATCAGCCAAATTTTATTCACAAAATAACTTCGCTCCTCTATTCATTTGTTTTCATTTTAATACCAATAGTTAAGAATTGTTTTACTCCTACTTGAACATGGACTTGAGATTATGTTAAGATTCATTATTTCAATCTCCCTGCTAACAAAGTCATTTCAAAAAGATTGAAAAGATAAAAAGAAAGAATTGGGTCCCCAGCAGTATTTTCCAAAATAGGGCTCCAAGTTGGTTCTGAATTCTGAAAAGTAATTATCTTGAGAGCCTTGAGAGAATTTCTTTCTAAACTTTGCTACACTTACTTAAAGAAGGTGGTGTTTGGTTTCACGGATACCATGTGGCCGTGTACATGTAGCACCATCCTCTGCAAACGAAAAATTAAACAATAACCTAAAAGCTTTTTAACTTCATTCTAGAAAATTAATTTTTCGAAGTTCATTTTTTACTATATATTCTTTCAATTATATAGTTATGCATATAAATTCAACTTTTTTTTATACTTTTTAATCATGTGCTTTTTAAAAAATAATACACTTTACAAATTCATTCTAAAAGAATGAGACTCAAACACGGGATAATATACTCTCATTTTTTCATTTTTATTACTTGTTATCTTCTCGCTTTTTTATGAAATAAAAAAAACCCCTCTTAGATAAACTGTATAGCCCTTGTTTGAAATGGTTAAAATAAATTTTTAGCAAATTTTAATAAAAGTCAATGAAATACATGAATGAAAAATTGATAAAAATTGTGGATTTCATAGTATTGTGATTAAAAATGAATTTAAAAAAATAGGGAGTAATATGAATGTAACATCTTTTATAGATTGGACGCATATGTTTTTATCAAGCGCGATGGTCACATCGACCCACCCACCATGCCCACTTGAATGGAATTCTTTCCCTATCGAGGTGACATGTAGCAAATAAGAAATAAAATTCTAAACTTGTTTGGCAATGTAAATTCTAAGAATTTTGTGATATAATATTGAAGAAATTGAAAATATAATCCATACGACGTAGTTGTGAGTTGCGACTTTTGAAAATTATGTGACAAACAAAAACATTGAATTTTAATAAATTTATGTGAAGACTGAGATACTAATAGATTTAAATGTACGTAAGTATACTAGGTGGGTTTAAACATATCAATGTTAGAGCTAGACCAAATCATTTTAATTTGAAATTTATCCATCGATTTTCAGATAAATTTGTCCACTCATATAATTAAATAATAGCGATGTATTTAATTTGCACTCAAAACCTAGGTATCGAAAAGTTCACAAATATAACACCAAAATGAAGTAAATAACGACTTCAATTATTTGTTCGTGACAAATTAATATAAGTGGCTCGTTGAGATTTTTATGAAAGTTCGGTAATCAAAATTGAAATTAATTGTCACGTACTTGTCGATCTATTATGATTTAATGTTACGTTAGAACTAGATGTTAATTAATTAAGGGAAGGTAACAAGGTGATTAAATTTGAATGTGAATCAAAATTAAGTGAATTGATTGTAATAAATTAGGGACGAATTNGGGGGGGGGGGGGATTATTTTATTTGGGCGTGGGCCCCTTCCCTCATGTGAGGGAAGTGTGAACATGACGGGTAAATGGACGGGTACAAATATAAAATTCCTATTCTTTATTACAATCGAGTTTCTTGCCTCCAATTGAGAATGACTTGAAGATGAAATCTATATAATTTTTTCTTGCAAATTCACTAAAAAAAGGATAAATTATTCTTTAAATTAATTTCTTATACAAGTCATTGTTTAAGCATTGACTTCGCCAATAGCACAGCCGCCGTAACAGTAGTAGCCTTATAACCGATAGCACAAGTATCCGGTTGCACCCAATTTCCGATTTTTTCGTGATTTAAGTATTTGAAGTATAAAATGTCATTTAATAAGTAATAAAACCATATTAAGGAAATTAATTATGCACATAGTATATGCGAATTAAATAAAAGAGAATTAAACATTTTCATGGTCAACTGCAGAAAAAAAAAAGATTAAAAGAATTTATTACATAATTTTCTTCTTCAACATTGACGAGTATATTTAACATTTCAAACACATATAGATGCGTATTTACACCGTCGTGCAAGTCTTCCTCACACTTGCTTATAAAAAGTACGAATTGGGAGCTATCATTAGGGTTTATCTTATCATCGTCGAAAAAGAAAGAGGTTTAAGAAAAAAATACAAAGAGTTTGCAGAATACGATTTCTCTTGTAAATATTACTATGGCAGTGAAAATATGATGTAATCTCACATTGATACAAATTTCTATAACTTTTGAATTTTATTTTTATTACTACAAGTGTATAGAATTAGGATTCTAATTCTCATCTGTTTAGAAATTTGTTTCAAGCCTGAGAAAATGTATGTAATACACGTCTTTATATTAACTTTAGTTGGTGAAGAACTCGTTATAGGTTATCTTGGTTTCGAAGCAAGTTAACACAATAGAAATATGAGAGTTGGAAAGCAAATTTTAAGGAGTCACATTAAGGACGTTTCATAAAATTGTGTTCTCTTTCCTTCGCGCAGATACTTTCAACACTAAACGACTTTAGTCACAATTGATTTTTCATTTAGGGCACGACCATAGGAAGATAAAAAATCGAGTCTTAATAGACACTAGTTATCACTTGATAGTAATCTGAAGCATTACGAAATAAGGAATTCAAAGAAAAATCTTAATAACAAATTTTTTGGAATCCACCAAATTATGAAAAAATAAACCCACGAAATTTTATTAATATAAGCGGATGAAAAACGATGAATTAACCATTTATTTATAAGGGTTTACATGAAAACCTAGCTTAAACAAACTGAAATTGAAAATAATTCAAAATAAACTAAATGACAAAAATATTATTAAAATTTTAAACGCAGTTTTCGAGTCCTAAACAAATTCGGATGACCAAAATTCATTGTAAGTCACAATGTTGTGTGTTCTAGTCGTATCGTCGTTATCTTTCCAGAATGACATTATGGACCCAAATCGAAGATCGACTGCCACACCTGCACTATTTGTCTTTTTTATTTTTTTTCATTTTCGATTCAATTCTACTTCAATCTATTTAGTCGCGTGTTCTATATCATGATGTCAACTCTACTTCTTGGATTTTATTAATTGGAGAACTCTATTTAAAATTATTTGATGGATTATTTTCATTGTACTACTTTTTTTTTGATAAAACCTTACCAAATTGGACATAAATGAAATTTATTTTTCTTCGTTGTTTCGTCAATCTGTGGTTGATTGCAAATCCTTGCTTATTATCTAAGAGAATTATCGAATGAGAATACATTAGGCAGATGTTTGACGTGTAATGTTAAAACTCCATTGAACAATTAATTAATTTTAATGTATTTTCTTTAGAAAAATGACAAATACTATTGCATTGAATTAAAACCATAATGAAACAAGAGAAAGCACGTTTTAAATTTTAATCACATTTCCCCGTTGCCGTATGTTTGTTTTGATGAAAATCAAATGGCGTTAATCAATTCTTTTGTGTGTGAAATTTTTGACATTTTCAAGTCAACGTTCAAATCTCATTGGAATTATTATGATATATTGCGTCTTTCGAAATATTAGAACCACGTAATTAAGACGGCATATTATGTTACGAGATTCGTACTTATTAAAAGTAAACAAATTGCGTTTAGAGACTTAATTAATCAAAATTTGAAAGGTAAGTACAAGCAAGTTGGATACTATCAAATTACATAAACCAACCACCACATAGGGTTTCGGGTATATAGTAAATTGAATCGTTGAGTCCAAATTTAATTATGGAACCGTTTGGTTTAGGTTCTATTCGATTCCAGGGTTTCGTAAAATATTTTTTAATTCGACTATGACATGTTCAATCTTATCTCTTACAAAATAATGTAGTTCAATCTCGTGATATCTTTTACACATCTTTTTGTTGATTTCTTTATAGATTTAACTGTTAAAATCAAATGAAGAGGAAGATGACGAGTTCACTATAATAGAACAGCGGAAACGACACGATAAAATAAGATATTTGGATAAAATTTATGTCAAGTTGGGATTGACTGAAAATTAAAAATAGTAAAATCATATTTTGGGTTTGAACTAAATTTATTAGTTAGCAAATTTATTTAAAATATAAAATAATTTGACTTATTTAAGATAAAAAAATTTAAAAAAATTAGAAAGATTCTATTCTTATTTNATGTAGTTCAATCTCGTGATATCTTTTACACATCTTTTTGTTGATTTCTTTATAGATTTAACTGTTAAAATCAAATGAAGAGGAAGATGACGAGTTCACTATAATAGAACAGCGGAAACGACACGATAAAATAAGATATTTGGATAAAATTTATGTCAAGTTGGGATTGACTGAAAATTAAAAATAGTAAAATCATATTTTAGGTTTGTACTAAATTAATTAGCTAGGAATTTTATTTTAAAAAATAAAATAATTTGACTTATTTAAGATAAAAAATAAAAAATATGGAGACTCAGTTCTTATTCGATTTTTCAATTTTTGGTCTAGAACTGATAATCGAACTAAACTCATCGGTTCTCGATTCAAACACCCGTTCAGGTATTTAATTTGAGAAGAATTGTTCGGTTCGATTCGATTCAATTCAGTTCTGGTCCGATTCAGTCCATTTGGTTCGAGAATTTTGTCAATCCCTACTACCACATAATAAAAACTAGTTTTTGTAAGGTAGTGAATATTGAAAATTTTCGTAAAAGATTCATCACTCGTCTCTATATATAGAGCATTTTTTTTCTTTCTTATACCAACGACATTCTTATTTAGTTTCTCTTAGTTTTCAACGATCAAATCTCTTCATCCATCTCTTTAACTCAGTCCATCAATTTTTAGTGGAGAACTTTCCACGGAAAAATGATTCAAGTACATGAAATTTTTATCAGAATTGGACCAGATTTTTGAATTTCAACTCACATGTAGTGAACCTCATAAATTTCCCCCCAATTGTTGTGTGTAGTCTGTAGGTACAGGAAAGTACCTTTCCACGAGGGATGACAACCCAAAGAATTTGGTTATCCACTTAATAGTTAAATTATAATAAATAAGAATATAAATTATGTTTTTTAAATAATTATTTTCTTATAAGTAAAACAAAAAAAAGGAAATAATTTATAAGAATAGTCAATTGTGTCGACTGTCGATGCATAACCGGTGGTGCCGGTCAAAGGTTGTTAAACCTCTTCTCTCCGCAATCACTTGCTTCTTACCAACTCCTCCTCTTTCTCTCTCACTTCTCCCTCTCTCTACGATCCTGAGGAGTTGTTGAAGAATTTGTTTAATGGGCAGCTTTGAAAATTGAATTATCTCTGCTGTTTTTTGGGTTTTGACTCAAAGTTTTGGTGCAGACAAATGGCTGTAAGTTTACCATATTTATTTCCGGCTAATGTTGTCTTTACTTCTATATAGATGATTCTATCTGGTTTTGGTTTCTGCTCTAACGTTGTTATGTTCGAAAGTGACATACTGCGATTGTTTTACTGTATTTCGTTCTGAATTCTTGGTGTAGGCTCGTTTTACGTCTCTCTCTCTGTGTTAATTTATCTTCACCGTTTTTTAAAATTATTTTTCTTTAAGAATTCTGGCTATTTTATATTTTCTCTGTTTATTTGTTTTGTATGGGGGATTGACAAAACGAATGATATGTAGTGTCGGAAAAATTTCTAGTATTCTGGAGCCTGGAGTCCGGTGTAGTCATTGCTCTCTGCCACTATTTAACTGATACATGTATTAAATAATTCAGACTATAAACTATTACTGGCTAGAAATTTTCTCTTGTAGTATCAGGCAGTGAATTTTTTTCCTGTCGGTTGTATTCATAAGCAGCACCCTTCAATTTTTTTGCTCTAAGATTATTTATCTCAAAGTTTAGTCTAATGATTCATGATTTATTTGGTCTTTTGTGGGTGAAAGAGGATGATTGCTCCATTTGCTTTCCTTTTTTGGTTTTTTCAGGATAAGTATTTCGAATTTTTTAGGTTGAGAAGAGTCGAAAACGGGAGTGGAAAAATAATGTTTTGTACGTGTGCAGATTTTGTTGGAATTTTGTATCGAAAATTGGTTTTCTCCAATTTTAAATAATTATTTAAGTGAAAATTGTTATT
>CAIGRH010165277.1:0-14546 GCA_903798295.1 Fraxinus nigra | reverse complement strand
TTTAAATTAAATCATCACATCATATCATTAATTACATTCAAATCAAACATTAAATACTCCTAAAAAGGTGTTATTAAGGATAATTTGGACATTTTTCCAACAAAAAGTGATATTTTTGCTCACAAAAAGTGAATGTTAAATTGTTTTGAATTTTCAAATTTAGCGACATTTACAAAAATCCCCCTTTTCAAAATTTGGCATAGTCAGCTCGCATTAAGAATAGTGAAGAAATCATAAGCTCGTTCTATTATTGAGTTAGAGCCCATTTGACATAGTTTTTACAGTCAAAAGGAGTATTTGAAACCCAAAAATGGCTTTTGAATCAATTTGACTAATTTTATGAAAGTACTTCAAACTATTAGAAGAGTTTTTAGATATTGTTGATTCAATATGATTTTCTCTATAACACTTTTAGAATATAAAGTACTTTTAAAAATTAGTTCTCAAACAAAAATTAAGGTAACTTTCTCTAAAAATTCCTCCACAGAGAGCAAAAATTAGGCCAAACAAACCCTTAATAGTTCATCAGGAAATCGTCCTAGTACAGGGCCGCCATGCTAAGAGCAAGAGAAATTCTTATTTTTCCCTCAGTTCTAAGTAGAATATCAGGAAAATCCATTGGTTAATTATGATGGGGTCGTGGAAATGCTAAGTTAGGAGTTTTTTTGTTAATCTTTATTGGTTAAAACTCAAAATACACCATGGCGGCACACAAGGCTATCCCTTGATCGATGTCTACAAGAAAAATTTGACTTGCCTTGCATAGAATCTTTAGACTCTTGAAATTAAGATTCTTTGAATGAGTTGGTGCCAATTGTATGCACAAGGGAAAGGAGAAAAACTATGATCAAGCAACCTAATAGAATTCTCTATTACTTCCGCGGACCAAATCAATAGTTCGCAGTGACGTGAAAAATAGAGAACAAACCTTACAGATGTCTTTATTAAAAGAAAGGGGAAACAACAAGATCAATACATAAAAGATTTGACCAACCCGCTTTCCGCTCCCAAGCACACCCTTTCATTGGTTAGAATATAACATTGATCGTTGGAAGAGAACCTCAACGGCTAACAAACTTCTTTCCATGCTTCTTCACCTTCGTATCACCATCTGAAACGGCATGTGAACACTTGAATTCGACCATCGCATCAAACCAGGAGCCAGTTACTGTCGATTGATCTACAAGAAATAATCAGGTGTTCTTCGAGTTACATCAGGTTCCCCTCTCCTGGGAGCTGGCTCAAACTGCAACAGTCAAATCACAAGCCATGTTGTTAATTAACCCGCATTGCACCGAAATACGGAGAAAAGATCACTCAACTGAAAATTCATTATGTCTCAGATTCTCGAGGATAATTAAATGTCAAAATAGGGTTTTCACACATATATGGAAGAAGGAAGGAGGGAGAGAAGGGAACCTGGATAAATGTTTGCTGTCTATTATCATCAACTTCCAGAATGGATGCCATATTCCCACAACGATAACAATAATTTGGTGCACTGAAAATTGTGACAACCTTTTGTTCCTGAGATAGATGTCAAATTCGAACACAAAAACCCACTTCAACCAATAGCAAAAGTGATAAACAAATTAAAAAATGTTACAAGAAAATAAATTACATGGGACCAGTTGTATCCCTCCATAACCAACTGATGAGCTCTAGCAATTAGGTTCAAGTTGTTGGTATGATTGAATTGCTCTGATATGTCCTGGAATAAGTACAGACCATGGTACTGATTAGATTAAAGGAGATGGGAAAAAACCTCCAATAAATAGATGAAGGTACCTGGCCAAATGTGTATCCTGCACCACGGGGGGAGATACCCCAACCACATCGATCATCAGGGTCAGACCATAAAAGATCACACATGGGACCTTCATGTGGAACTTCTTGAACACGGTCAAAGTTTCTTATATTATCAAGGGTTTCAATAGAGGGGGACAGTCCACCATGCAGACAAAATATTTCTGATTCAACCTATTGATCAGAACACTGAGTCAGAATCAACTTGCAAGCAATAAACTTGTTATAAAATGTGTTACAATTATCATCTGAAGTTGAAATTAACACAGAGTTTCAACTCATGGTTCTTTTACAGTATACTCCCACACAAATGTTGAGAAACCTGTACAGAAAGACCAAACTAAAACTTTTGTTGCATAAAATAGAATGCATTTCCCAATGGTCAAGTATTGGCAGATTTCAAATTGATAAAGAAGGCATTTATAATTGTTAGAAAATGTTGACTAAGGGAACAATAGGCACGTCTGAAATTGGTTAGGCTCTTTACACACTCAATGCTCCAAATATTCTTCTTCCCCTCTTTATTTATTAAAGCCTAAATAAATAGCAGCTTTCGTCTCCAATCTATACCCTCTTTTACACTTCTACTCCCAACCTTTATTTCTTTGGTATTCTTAACAAAAACCTTTCATGTATTAGCAGCCTCCATCCCCTTCGACAGTTTCCAGCCAAAATCGTCGTTAAGTGAGTGTAGAAAGACCAACATACCCTGAACTTCAAAATAAATACGATAAAAAAAAATGAAGGAAACTAATAAAAGTACAAAAATAAAAATGTCTTTCTTCTCCACACTGCCACCAACCATACCCCAAGCACCACCACCACAATGGATGTTTCAAAGCCATTCAGAAACCATAATGGATGTTTCAACAAAGTTCTATCTTTGAATTAATTCCCCATAAAAATCGAAGTAAGTAAGCTCAGAAAAGGATTGACAAAATCAAACGAGAAAATGAAATGGAATTGAGAAGGAAAATTAAGAATGCTAACTGCTGATTTGTGAACTTCCGAAATTTTAATGTACAGATAGGCAAGCTGATTATGGTATAGAAAAAGGAAAAAAAAAAATTGGAAGGAACATGAACAGCAGAAGTTGTGACGACAACAAAACAGAAACAAATGGCATTAATGGTTGTTTAGGTGCTCAGGTGAGTGGTTCAATGTTCAACGGAGATCTCTATTTATAAAATTATTGGTGGGTGGAGTAGAGATTATTTTAATTCTTCCATCAATTAATTAATTAATACACTAACTCACAACCACATTATAACCAATAAATTGTTGTTTCAATGTCCAAGTGATTGTTCAATTGTTCACTGCAAATGTGTGCAATTCAATAAGCTTCAAAATGGGTTTTGTTGTTTGGAAGCTTTCTCCCGAAGAAATAGTAGATGATTTGAAATGAAGAAAGAGAAGGGATAGGGATGATGGATTTGGCTATTATTAAGGACACGCATTTTATCGTTGTATTCTCCAGATCTGTTAATAAAGGTAATTCGCCTCAGGCAATGGACACGAAGCTCGACGGGGGTAGTTGGGGGCGGCGTTAGAGAACTGATGGAATGTGTGTGTGTGGTGGGGAGAATAAAGGGAAGGGTGAAGGAGATGAATCTTATTTTTTAATTTATTCTCTTTCTCTATTTATTGGTTTTTTATTTGAGTAAAAGGGTAATTTTATTACACTGTCATTTTGGATGGAAATCGGGTCCGCTAATTTATGAAAGGTGAGGATAAGAATGCCAAGAAATAGAGGTTGGGGATAGAAGTACAAAAGGTGGTATAGGTTGGGGATGGGAGTAGCAATTTAGCCTTGTTAAAGAGAATGATTTACAAATATATATACACTTTTTGACTTCAGTCAACAAATATAGCAGTTTGCATGTGATGTCCTCCTTTACAGGAACGTAGATGGTAATAATCAGCAACTAACTTTTCACGGATATTATGAATAAAGAAATTTAATTTATTTGAAAACAAAAAACATCAACACATGAAATTCCAGTTACTAGAAGATTTTACTAACCAATGCAGTCAAAGGGAAGTAGTCAAATAAGTCCGTGAAAGTCTTCCAAACATTAGCATTTCCATACCTATACATCAAACAGCAATTTTCAATTTATTAATGACAAAATGCTGAGAAAAAGGCAGGAACAGCTTGATGTAAAGAACTTTTAGACTATGTAGTGTCTAAAAGACCATGGTATTAAAAATTGCATTAAGAAACTCAGTAAAAAATGTTAAATAATCTAAGAATTATGCATGTAGCATCCCAATCAGGGAATGGTAATTTAGGTAAAATTCCAAGTCAAATTTGTATTTAAAGTAGTCAAATTTGTTAAATTTGGTGACTTGGATTTTAACATCCCAGGTCTTGTTCAGACAGACAAGCCATGAAGATGAAATGACATTTTACCCACGGGTTAACTGCTATAATCTTCCCCCTACAACTAATGTTTAGTTAAAAACACAATTATGGGCCTGTTTGGTACGGATTCTCCAAATTCCACAGTAAATCAATTCTCATTTTCAACCACACATTCTTCAATAAAATAATATTTTCCATCACCTCAATAATTTTTTTCTTTTTTTTCAACCACACATTTCCCATCATATCACTATTCAAAATCAATTCTTCCCCCAAAAAATCTCTCCCAAGCAAGATCTATATAGAAGTTTTGCTTCTTTTTATGAATATAATATTTTCAGTTTGCTGTACATGAACATGAAAGGAAGATTAACAATAACCATCATCTGACAAACTCAATAGATTGTATTTTAGTGATTATGAAACACATAACACCCAATTTAATTTGTCCTCTGTAAATTATCAGAAGAAAGAGGGAGATACAGTGCGCTTAAATTCAAAAGAAAATTTCCGTAGTATGATGGTAAAATATAGATCTAGTTGAAATCATAAATCAGACGGGACATCAAGAACTCACTTCCGTAGGCATTCATCATAAAATCCATAGACCTGTGTAATCTGAAAGCAGAAAAGGAAACTAATATTTAGTTTTGGCATTCAAAATAAAGCTCGAGTCATTCATTCAACTAAAGAGGAAAAAGAATTAAGAAATAAAATGCCCAGTGGTGGCAAAGTGAAAACAAGGTTTAAAAGGCTCAATCGGGTACCAAGGCATTTCACCTATTTGAGATAAGATGTAAACCCTAAGGCATTTTGAGGCACAAGTCTTCAAGAGAAGCTAATAAAGTAATTCAAAAGAATATAAAGATACATATATAATGCTCATCAACAAACCATAAACCATCTTAAATCCATAATAAAAAAAATTTACAAAAATGTGAAAAAAACCAAAGAAAACACAAAAACCCATATAACTTTCTAGGTCATAGAAAAAAAACCCACAAGGCTGAGACCAATAACAAAAGGCCTAAAGGAGAAGAGACAAACGAATCATGCCTTAGCCGCCCTCCATCAAAGCCAGACTTGAGGAGAGGCCCACAAGGCCACCGCCTCAGGCCGAGCTCTTTAGGGAGCCCAAAAAAATTATGTTTACTTTTTTCTTTAAAGCCGCTTTTTAACCCAAAATATATTACTCATAGGCCCGAAATTAAAGCCACAGAGGCACTACATATCCTTAGTCCCTTACCGACCCAATTAAAATCTCACAGGCCCATCCACAATTTTTTTAAACCAATTGAACATCTCCATTACGTATTCTAAATCAAAATTGAGGGCTTACGATCTTGGTCTGCCATTGATTCTCCTTATTCTCAATTTTTCATCCATCTTCAGTTTACCCGAAGATTTTTTTTTTTTCCCACTTTTTGGCTATATAAGTGAAGTTAGTAGGTAATAATCCCCTTTTTTTTATTGCATATAATTCTAATATTCTATAAATCTGTGCATTGTCTCTCTATCTCTCTCTCTATCTTTGAGTGGCGGTATATGTGTGTGTATAAATTAATTGTAATTTGTATATATAATTGATTTTTAGTTTCTTACATTATTGTCTTATTGACTTATGATTTATGAATTTGGCTTTGGTTTATGAGGGATTTTTTTATTTTTATTTTTTTGAAAGGTTTTTTTTTTTAAAAAAAGTTTATGAGGGATTATTGTGCTACATTACTTGAAGAAAATGAATTGTTGTTTCCTAAATGCTTGCATCGCTTACAAAATTTTGCTAACCATACCAGTAACAGTTCCATCAGTAAAAAGAAGTTTATTCAAGTTGAAATTAATCAAGACTTGGCTTCGATCAACTATGTCATAGCAAAAATTGAATGGATTAACCAAATTATCCATTGAAAAAGAAACGGTTGAACAATTTGACTATCCAAAATTGATTGATTTTTTACATCTAAAACCGTAAAACTAGTTGTATTTAAGTGATCATTTAGAACATTTTCGCACTGTTATTTGATTGTAATATAAATATTTTGAATATTTTATTTTATTTTTTGTTTTATTGTTGATTTTAAGTTAATAAATTTAGTTCCGTAAAACTCTTAAAATTATTAAAAAAAATTGATTGTCTGCTACAATTTAGGAGCTTAAATTCTGAAGTTCATCTCAAACCCCACGAAACACAGGTATGGCCATGAACCCCAACAACAAAGGCAAACACAACAAAAATTGATGAATTAATGATTTAATAAATAACATCAGACCAAGTGTCACGCAGTGAGAATGCTAATCCCCCATTCGGCACGGCAAGGACGCTAACAGTTAGGCGCGCGGCATATTTTACCAAATAGTACGCTAATAATATGATCATATGCAGGAATTTTCCCTAACATCCTACCCATAGCGTGCGTGTATGTCAGTTGTTCGGTCTTGCCGGCCTAATAATGAGGGGAATGCAACCTTGAGGCATACCTCGGGAGCCAAACTTCCAATCCGTGAAACCAAGTATGGTCTTTCAAATAATAGCTAACTAATACTAAAATTAACATTTTGGCCCCACTTAAGCTTCATGAACCCCTCAAAGTTAACTTCAACTTATTGAAAGTGGACCTGGCTGTCATTTACCAAGCAACCCACAAAAGCAAGCTCAAATCTAATTTGACAAAGAAAAAAGGGCTTAAACTATACTTGCTTGGCAAATTTTTTTTTTTTTCAAGAAATTGAACGTGTTGTATCATAATTGCAGGTGACATAACCCCATAAAAATGTGGAGGTACGCCACAAAATCAACAAGAGAATGGGAACCATGCAGTTATTACATAATAATGATATCAGACATAATAGATAAGCTGTGGAAGCGACTAATTTCAATCAAATCAATTTTTTAGCAATAAGTCATGACCAGGTTTGTAAATTTGGATCGGGTCAGTAGACAGATCTTGTGGATCAGATCGTTACATCGGATCGAGATTAGTAAGATCATAGTAATTAATAATTTATAACACTGAAAAAGGATAAAATAAAAGTTCTAAGAACAAATTAACAACTATAAGTCAATAACTAACTAAAAACAAACAATAAAAATTAAATAATCAAAGTTTACATCTACTTTATAAAGGTCCACAACACCTTTTTGTCAAAATAACAATTCAGGCATGATATTAAAAATGTCTTACAAAGGTCTTTCCAAGCTTCTCTTCATGCAAATCTATCAATAAAGTCCAACCATTTGCTTGGTTGTGGACGATTGTATCCTCCTTTTATGTTATTAATTCACTATCAGAAGAGATATCATCGAAAAAAACACTAAATCGTTCATTTTTCAGATATTGCACTAGCAATATTTCTTGTAGCAATCCTATAACGATCCTAGTGCGATCCTACACAATTTTATACGATTCTATACGATATTGTAGCGATCCTATCAAATTGCGATTCTGTACATGATCAGAATTGTTTTGCCTCTTTAGGATCTTAGGTCGCGGTTTTGATAACTATGGTCGTGAGAATCATCATTCTTCATTTCATCGGCATGATATCAAAATGAAAAATTATAACCATACCCCAAAAAAAGTTTTTCGCTGAAACCAAAATGGGCATAAGTAAATGAATACCTGTCTACTTTCATGATTTCCCCTAAGAATAGTAATCCGCTGAGGATAGCGCACTTTCAGAGCCACTAGAAGCTGCATAAAGTAAGCATATTAGTGTCTTCCACTATGTCACATATGAATTCACTACTAAAATGCAAACTACACAGGCTCTAATATAATCAAATACATCTGAGAGGTGATAAAGAAAATAAAAAAGAAAAAGAGTGAAAATGAAGAAGAAAAGGGCTGCATAATTATTGTAACCTGAATTATAAAAGCAAATTTGTGGCAGTACAACATAAATTTATTGTTTAGCTTCTACTTACAGTGACAGTTTCAACTGAATAATACCCACGATCTACATAGTCTCCCATAAATAGATAATTTGTATCTGGACACTGTCAATAAGACGATTGAACTGCATTAGAATGCTGAAGGTGCAGATCTTCCTTGTAGACACATCTAAACATAAATTAACTAAAAGTAACAGCTAAATGCGAAGACAATGAACTCAAGAGAGTCGACACTTCAATGAATTAGATAATCTAAAAGAAGACATGATGTATGAACTCAGCAGCAAAAATATTCCAATAACCATTAGTATATTGGCTTACAAAAAGGAACCAGAACTACAACAATATATATATATATATTGTTTCATATTCAGGGATAAGACCCTGCTTCTGTATTTATATCTAATAAATTCACAGGGACTGGAAGTGGCCTGGAGGGCTGAAAACAAATTGAGAGAAGAATTATGAAATAAACAATTTGAAAGTAACAGAGTTCAGGTCAGAGCAACTTCAAACTTCAGTACTACCATTCACCAAAATTATTCCATCCTATGATTCCTAACTCTACTTATAAAACTAAGGGCCTGTTTGAGCCCCATTTTTTGTATAGAATACATTTTGGAATAGTAGATTGATGGAGAATGTATGGTTAAAAAATAAGGAAAAGTTTTGAATTGCGTGTAATATTATTTTATAGAAGAATGTGTGGTTGAAAAAATGAGAGAGAAAAATGAATTTTGAAAAAATTAGGGATCAAACAAGGGCTAAGAACATCTAGTCATTAAAGGGTGCTGGTGCAAGTATGAATCCAGATATTTGATTGATTGAATATTAAGCTTCAAGATATTTCAACATGACACGGTGTACACCTCTTTCAACTCTTCTTTACGTGGTAACGTGAGTTTCATAAATACAAATTAGTGTTAAAAGTGGAGTACACAAAATTCTGACTAGTCAACAATATAAAAACTTGAAGTGGTTAAATTTCTGATTGTCTGATCCAAACAACTTTAAGAGGATTTCGGCTCATTTAATTATGACTGCAAGTAAGGGTAGAGCTGCCTATCTAAAGAGAAATTGCAAATTGCAAAACAACCAATGAGAAAGGAGTCCTTATGTGTTAAAAACACGATTTCAGAACAAAAATAGAATCATGAATGAGGAAAGTGCAGTATATACCGAGCAGCATATATTTTTTATTTCTGTGTAAGACTTGAAGAAGGACAACAAAAACTAAGTTTACATTTAAAAGAATACGTGTAACAATGACAGCATATATTGCTCATCATACTTCAAACTGTTATGGTATCACAAGACAACCTCCTTCCTCAACGAGTCCTTTTGATAGGTCTCAAAGATTCACTTCCCCTAGCTCAAGACAAATAGTAAAATGAAATGCTATAGGCTACCAAAGATACCTTCCCTCCAATGCGGAAAAGTTCAGCAAGATCGTGAAATTGCCCATGTATATCCCCACAAATTGTCACGGGGCTTTTGACAGGCTGCATTCCAGGAGCAAAGAAGTCAATTAAGCACATCATATTACACAAGTTCCCATATACATTACATATAAAAACAAATTACTAAGCTCTGGTTTGGTAGGTATTAAAATCTAGATTTTAATTTAAGTCAAAGTTAACAATTAGTTTTAACCACATGTTTTATGGGACCCACAACTTTTCGACAACACATTTCATCAACTTTTATCAAAATTTATTAAAAATCTTATTTTAATCCCCACCAAACAGGCTAAATGACAATTGAATGCATAATCTTGAAATACTAGACTATTTTACCATAAGTAATGACATGCTTTGTAATAATGTGCAATATTCAATGATTTCCTTAATAATTTAAAATTCATATAGGCACAATATTTCAAGAAGTATACGTGATAAGTAACATATTTTCACATAAGCACACGTGCAAGGCATTGATCACTGCTAATTTGAATAATTTCTGTTCAACTAATATAGTTCAGATCCAAGCGCCTGCACAAAACTTACTGTATCTTGCAAGTGACAAGTTCCCTAACAACTGTGGAAGATGCAAAGAAGCAAAGACTGAAATCCATAATGTAAACAAGCAATCGAAAAGACAACTTGGACTTATCTGGTTTCTACATTTGCACTGACTTATTCAAAATTTTAGGAGGCAGTAGAAAGAGTAAAAGGGCAAAATCATTTTCCTTCAATAACCATGTCAAGCAAAAGAGTGTGGCAGATTTGATTTTCTTTCCAGTCCATTTTATTTACTAAATCACTTTTGCTGAAAAATATAGTTATGCTCTAAAGTTTTACATCCAGCTGAACCCAGAGTGAACATGTGGCACGTTTCAATGGGCCCAATTGATTTTCCTCCTTGATAAATGATAATCATCATCCATAGTAATGTGGGAATGAGCACAACAAATTTACAAAGAGACATTATGGTGGAACTCAAAGTATGCAACACCCAAAAAAAAAAAGAGTAACTATCATATTGTCTAGTTCGCACATTTTAATGTGCAACCAAAATACTATTATGACGCAGAGAAATAGAAGTTCATACCTGTACATTACTTTCCTCCATTAGTATCTCTTTAGCCTTCTCACATAGAGTCCTAACCTGCGTCCACAAAAGACAAATATGATCAATTCTACGGTTGCCACTTTTAGATTCAATAACCAATATAAATAAAGCAACAATGAAAAAAAAAAAAGGCCAGATCAATGTACATGATTCCTTATTTGCATTAAGGACAATGTCAAGGTTATTCCTTCTTCATTAAAAGGCCAAACACGTGAGCACAGAGTGCATAGGAGAGGAAAATATAGGGTTAATGAAATTGCAACTTCATGAAAAAAAAGAGTTTCAATGATATGGAAATATCTACTTTAGCCCCTATTTGACAATCATTATATCAAAACTCTTTTTTCTACATACTCATTTTCAACTACACATTTACACAACGAAATATTTTGCATGTAAACCAAAAAAAATTCCTACTTTTTAACAAAACATTTTCCAAAAAATTACTATTCAAAACTCTATTTTACCCAAATAATGGTCCTCAAACGAGGGCTTAGTAAAGCCATAAGGCATAAGGTAGCTCAACTCATAAAATTTCATGCATGAAAATTGAAACAATCATTGTGATAAATCGTTTCCTTCAGGGCAAAACAAAGATACACAATTTTCCAAGCAACTTATTCTTAATAATTCTGTGAAGCATTCAGTACCTTCTCTAAATGATAAAAGAACACGAAACATGAATTATAAGCTCTTTTATAGGTCCATTCCTTCAAAGTCATATATAAGAAGATAAGTTGGTTGAGCAACCAACTATATTATATTCTTATCGATTGTGGACAACTGATTAATGGAGACAGGGAACAGACCACGTCCAATTCCCATGAAGACAAGTTTCTTTGTAGTCCTTCAATAACTCTCCCTAAATAATTATGTTCGTTCGCATAAATGCAGCTTATGTCTAATACCAATAAAGGTTTAGAATGGGTTAAAACATTGTAAGTACTCCAACATATATAGCATTGACTCAATTTGGTCACTGAACTTTTATTTCCAATTTAGTCACTAAACTTTCATTTTGTTTCAATTAAGGCCAATGTCCTACTGAATTAACGAAAATGATGGTGCAGATTGGGAATTCTGTTAGTACATTAATTTTTCCAACTAGGAAGAAACTTTTATTGTTGAACAAGTTGTGCTTTCCAAATGCGCTTCAAGAGACAAAAATTGTAAAAGACGAAAGAAAAAAGAAAGGATGATTTGCCCACCAAAATATGTTTTTGCCTAGTCAGAAGTAAAAAATAAAATAAAAAATGAACCAAACAATATTCCAAGAAACGTTGACATTTCAATTAACTTAGCAAAAAAAGTGCTTAAATTGAAACAAAAATGGAAGGCCATTGTGCAAGCACCTTTTTAATAGGTCAAACCATTTTTAATACACACATTTTGTGAGAGACACACAAATACTAGTATACTACCCACTTATTCACCACTCATTTCTATCCATATTCAGTTATTGAAATGAGAAAATTATATTGTTGAGCGACTTGACGATGTTATTTATATCACCAAACATACATCTATATTTGAAGTCTACCTGTAATTTTCTTTTATTAGAATAAGTACAGATTTATTTGTTGTGTAGAAACTATTCTTAAAGCATTGTTGTCCCCTTTACAGTTGAAGATTCTCTTGCTTAAAACAGCTTTGAGGTAGACAATTTCACAGTGGCGGTTAAATTTGAACCAAGGTGTGCTTTTATGTCATAAAAGGATTAACCATTTATGGATTATTATTTGCAATAGCTGAAGTCTTCTGCCCAATAGCTTTTTTTGGATGTACAATAAATGAATGGTCTCAAGCAAATAACAAGGATCAATAGGTCAATGAAATTAAATTTCACTCGATATGCTTGAATTCTAGCACGCCAGGCTACGTGAGACAAATCAAAAATCTACATTAACATTTTGACAAGATGTTCTTTTCCCTCCCTGAGCTCCCTCCAAACCAACCTCCCACTTTCTCTTTCTTTTCTCTAAGGTTCTATGGGTTCTTTTATTCCATTGTCAAATCAAACTCATCTATACTAACTCCTAAATCGACCAATGAGCATGATAAATCCTACTACACTGCCCGAAAACACATGGAAAATGTTATTTCCCAATTCCCATTTGCAGGGTATGTACAAATGCCTAAAATTTTATCATCTCAAAAGAAATGCATTATTCAAACAAAGAGTACCTTTAGCGAACGTAACCAAATTCATCTGGACTCTCTCAAGAAACACCAACCCACTATCTGAAACTATAAAGGGGTAACTAAATCGAACATTTTCTTTGTATCGATAAATCTGTTACATCTATCAGATCCAAGAGAGAGAGACTATAAAAACTCGTAAAAGAGCTAAAAGGAGGTAAAACCTCGGGTTCCGACAAGGGTTTGCACTGCATGAGCTGAGTAATCTGCTCGTCCAAATTTCCATGTGTGTTCGCAGCCACCAGATCCGCGCTCATCTTGCTTATTTTATGTCAGATCCACCTACCTTTGTTCCGTCGTCGTTTACTGTGCTGGAAAAAGGGAGTCACTCCTTAACCTTATCCCGAATTTCGGGCCACAGGCACTGTGGAGGAAAGGGAGATAGGTGGACGAGAGTTTCGTCTACGTGTGGAGAGGGAGAGGGAGAGAGAGATAGAGAGAGAGCTGGAACCGAGGAGAGGCAGGTTCTGGCTGAAATTTTTTGATTTGGGATGTTCTTGAAAAAATATATTTTGGAAGAGTAATTCTATCTAATCTCATTGTGGTTATAATCTCAGTGTAGATGGAACTTATTTTGAAATAATAGATTGATGAAAAATATGTGGTTGAAAAATAAGGAAAAATTATTGATGTGAGGAAAAATATTATTTTATTGAAGAATGTATGATTGAAAATGAATAGAAGAGCGAAAATAAAAAATTTAGGACGTGTTCGGTAGAGATTAAAATCGGATTAAAATTGAAAAACTAGTCATTATTGTTGACTTTTATTAGACGAGTGGATCCAATAACGACTATATTTTCAATTTTAATTGAATTTTAAGCCGTACCGAACAAACGTGTATCAACAAAGGGCTCGATTTCGACTGGTGATTTTTCTAAAAATGCACTCGTTATGGGAGCAGGACGGGACCAAGAATAGGGTTGATTTAGCTCTTTTTTAGTTTTTTAATCTCCATGGTTTAAAAGTTCATTTTTTCTCAAACTTATTTTCAATTACAATTTTTTTTCTATAAAATAAATTTATACACGATGATCCCGTGGAGTGGGGCCCGATGAGAACTTTGCCAATTTGGCCTCAACGCCTCGTGGCCAATTCGTCTTATCGGGATTTTATTTTCTCGGCCCACTAGGGCCCTGTTCGGTAGGGATTAAAATTCAATTAAAATTGAAAATATAGCCGTTATTGGGTTTCACTCGTCTAATAAAAGTCAGCAATAATGTCTAGTTTTTCAGTTTTAATCTGATTNAGTTCATTTTTTCTCAAACTTATTTTCAATTACAATTTTTTTTCTATAAAATAAATTTATACACGATGATCCCGTGGAGTGGGGCCCGATGAGAACTTTGCCAATTTGGCCTCAACGCCTCGTGGCCAATTCGTCTTATCGGGATTTTATTTTCTCGACCCACTAGGGCCCTGTTCGGTAGGGATTAAAATTCAATTAAAATTAAAAATATGATCGTTATTGGATCTCACTCGTCTAATAAAAATCAACAATAACGGCTAGTTTTTCAAATTTAATCTGATTTTAATTTCTACCGAACGGGCCCTAAGTCTTTCCCTAGATTACGACGAAACCTCGCACCACACAATCCTTGATTTAAGGGTAATTGGCGCAAAACATCCCTACCTATGATGAATTTTGTGGAAAATGTCCATACGTTTGATTTTTTGGTGCAAAACATCTCTACATTTGCATTTTCTTACGCA
>CAIGRH010165250.1:0-10267 GCA_903798295.1 Fraxinus nigra | reverse complement strand
TTTCTTTTTGAAATCTTTTAAATAAGATTTTATAAGAGTACCTGTTACTTCGAGGTAAAAATATATAATATCATTCATAAATAAGGACAAATAATCACGATAGAATGTTTGCGGGGTGTCATATCCGATACGACACAACACATGTCAGACACAAGCATGCCAACCTAGATGAAGTGTCCATTCAACACACATCATCATATAATTGAATGAAGTGGTTCCCACTAAAATACCTTATACCTTAAGAACGTTTTTGGATACTCTAAATGTCTTGTGTAAGGAAATGCAAATTGAAAAAGAGGACAGAAATGTAGCTAGCTTTTATTGGTAGAAAAGGAATAGAAAAGCTAAAGATAGTTAAGTTATAAAAACGCCTATGTGCTGTCAAATATACACAATAATATTCAATAAGACTCGATGTCCCTCTATGTGAAAGGTTCTCTCATTATATGAAACCAAAATTATAACTAAATATGGTAAAAACAATCTATCAATATATGATACAATTTTAATGATAATATAATCATAATCTTCGACGATCTTTGTAATCTTATTCAATCGTAATCTTTGGCGATATCCGTAATCTTATTCAATCTCATTGACATGTGCAACCCCCTGGCGCATCTTATATTTTCAAAGACCATGTCCAATAGAGGAGAATGAATTTTTGTGCTTCAGTTTACATTTTCCTGTCTAATGAATTGTATCTCCAATACTAGCAACTGACCTCACAATTCTGGCCCTATTAGTCTCATGTGTGCTACAAATGTTTAAGATAAAGCTATTTGTGTTCCTGAACCAAAATTGAATTACTTCCTCTTTGATCAGTTAATAGTTATTAGTACCATTTAGGGGCTTTTCATTGTTGCAATACCTTTTTGCATGTGATTAAATACTATCTTATGCTTCCCTTTTCCTTCCACTTTTATCTGTGATCTTTACATTATCTCATGTTTCCGTGTTGCTTGAGTTTTTCCACAATACAGGGATCAATTACTCGTTATTGGTACCACTTAGGGGCTTTTCGTTGTAATAATATCTTTTTGCACGTGATGAAACTACTGTCCTATGGTTCTCTTCTCCCTCCACTTTTATTTGTGTTTTTTTACATCTTCTCACATTTCTTAGTTAACTAATTTTTTTCCGCATATCATCCCTTGTGAATATTTAAGAGTTAAAATTCATGATAAAAAGGTTGATCCTCTTGGGTAGCCAATAAATCATACTTGATTCCCGATTCTCCAATTATTTCCATTAGGTAAATTTTCCAAACCGATTACTACTGAAATTTTGATATGAGGTATAAGCATCAGGGGACTGGCTAGAAAGATTAGTTAATTGTATTTCTTATTCTTTTGGCAAAGTAGTCTCTTGCTTTGACATAGCCTACTTAGTTTGATTGAAAAATGATTGAAAATCTGGGACCAATTTACTTGTGATACTTAGTTGACATTCGTAAAAATTATTTTTTGATTATGAGTGTTTAGCAGACGGGTATTAATTGCGTTTCTGGTGCTTCTTGGATATTCCATTCAAAATATATGTTGCTTACCTTTGCTATCCAAAAAATGTAGTAGATGTTCTCAATGGACTTACTCTTTTACGGTCGTTTTGACATAACTGTACTCGTATGCCAGAATGGAGGGGAGTTTCTCATACAAGCAAACACTCAGAAGCGCCGAAAAGTTGAAGATTCTTCTCTATTTGAACATGTTGAGGTAAGCGTGATTATTTATAATTGGCTGGCTTGTTGCAATTGTTGAATTTCGTCTTATGTTGAAGGCTAATCCGTTTCTCCATATATTTGTTCCTTTTAATCTCTTAATCTCTAAGTTTAGTGTACCTCTGTATGCCTTCTTAAGGTAGTTTCAGCGTTGTTCTTAGATTTTACTATTTGGTAAAAAATGTGTATAGTAATGCTTCAAGCAATTTACACCAGGCAGCTGCTGATGCAAGACAAGTTAATAAAGAATTAGACTCCAACAAGGTGGGTCTTGATGTAAATAAAAAAAAGCAAGGTCGTGGTAGGGGAAGTTCTGCTTCAGGTAGGGGACGTTGTTCCCGAGTTTGTGATCCAACGAGAATGGAGACAGTTTCATCATCCAACGGTCAACTCGAAAACTCCCACAAGGTCCGATTATTATGTCATGACATTTTTTAACTTCTGAATGCTATCCTGCCGTGTGGTTTGATTGTCGAGGATATGTTTGCATACTAATATATATTAGTATACCTTTGTTATTTTTTCATTTTTTTATTTTTGTGATCAATATAGTCGTGTGTATGAGTTGTCGGCCTTGTTCATTTGTATCCTATTTTTCTTATTTGCTTATTTTGTCATTTGGGGTCATATTTTAGGGACTCTCTTGATATTTCAATTCAAATAGGGTTTGACTTTTAATTTCATCAAAATAGACTTTTGGGGTTTTGATAAAGACGACAGCAATTCTTGTTTTTTAGTTGATTGAACACTATTGCTTTGAGATTTCTCTCAATTTGGTATCAAATTCTTGGTAATCTAAGAATCAACGAGTGTTTAAGTGTGTTCGTTCAATAATTCGCTTCTTCCGCTGCATCGGTATGACAATAAAGGATAGAACAAAATTGGCAATTAATTTACTTCCATTTCCTTTCACGGTCTTTTCACTTAATGTCTTGATGCATGATATTTGAAGTTTCTCCCTTTTCATATATTTTCCTCTTTTGGTGGTAGACGAAAACACAGTTTTCCTGATATGTTAGATGCATCATGATTGTTATATCTTGTCCTCACTATCACTTTATGTTGTTATTTTGGATCTAAGTTATGGGATCGCCTGGTGCTTTGTGTACCACCGAGTAAAAATAATATCGATAACTTCTCTAATGTTTATGTGTTAAGAAAAACAATTAGGAACATATTACGAACTTCATTGTTATATTTTGTCCTCGCTGTCATTTTATCTTTTTGTTTTAGATTTCAGTTATGGGATTGCTTGATGCTTTATGTATTAACCGAGTAAAAATAATATTGACAACTTCTGTGACTGTGTGTTAAGAAAAAAACTAGGGAACATATTACCATTTAGACCTATGTTGCAGAATTGGTTGAGTTTTCTAGTTTTCCAGGATAATTTGGTGTCCTGCTACTTGAAGATATCATTTTCCACTTTAGAAGTCAAGGTGCTTCAAGTATGAGAACATAACTGTTCTTCTTAAGCCATTCTTTTGCTTATGAGAACAAACGATCAAGTGAATGTTTGTGCCTTGGATGTATTTTTATTTGATATATTTATGTACCTGTTTGTTGGAACTCATCCATTTTAATGTGCAAATTTGGTTGCAACTTTAAATATGCAGCTAACTATTGTGAAGACAGTTAATTTAGTATTCTTTTGCTCCTACCTTATCTGACAGATGCAGGAGCGTTTTTCCAATGAGCATCTTGGGCTTGATGGCCATACTTCCTTAGAGGTTTTCATTTGTTGTGACATTATTATCACTTTTGTTTCTTTTCCTTGCTTATGAATTCTGCTCCTGTTTAAACTCACATTGATATTAGAAAGAGATAGAGCTCATTTTAACTATTTGCTTTGCTTCCTATGGTACAATGAAATTAGGAGGTCACTTCTTTACGTGCAAAAGTTGCAGCTTTGGAGGAAGAACTAACAAAGTTGCGTGAAGAGAACTCTGATCATCGAAATCAGCATCAACAGTTAGAAAAGGTGTAATTGTAATTTGAATTCAAAAGCAGCATGGCTTTGAGTAACTGTTTCTTATTTCTATGCGCGCATTATCATATTTATTCTATTTTGCACAGGAACTGAAGGATCTTAAAGATTATGAGCTGAAGATGAAGCCAAAGGTTTTTTTTTTCCTGTCTGTTTTTATCATCTTTTGAGCAGTTAGCTTTTTGGGGCATGAAGATACTCCTGGCCTTTTAGTTTCTCCATTTCCCAAGTTAAATATATTATTTTCCATCTTTTGAGTTTCCTTCTATTTCCATTCTCTCTCTCGTTCTTGGTGTTACTTGAAGTTTTGTAAATAGAGCTAGTACGTGTTATTGTGTTTTACTATCTAAAATGTTAGAAGCTGATAAAATCTAAAATTCTAAATCAGTGGTCTGTTTCATGGTGGGTTTAGAATTGGGTAGCCTTCCTTGGTAAAAAGATTGCTGCACGACTGAGTTGAAAGCTTTGATTTATTGTGCATCCCTGTTGCCAATGTTTAAGCAGATTTTTTTTATATATACAATGGCATATTATCAGACTTATATACAATTGAGGCTTCGACCAAAAAGTTGCGCACAGTGGATTGTCAATTCTTTCTGATGTTTTATGTTGTGATCTGTTGGTTTGCTACATCCAGGAATTAGTTATTTGTTTGTTTTCTTGATGCAGAGAATGAAAATAATATCTGATCTATTGATAACTATTTCAAAAGCCGAGAGACAAGAAGCAAGGATGAAAGTACGCCAAGATTCCTTGAGACTTGGTAATGTGGGAGTTGTCAGGTACTTTAATGTTTTGTTTCACTTTTCTATTGATAATAGTTAGTTTTCCTAATTATATAACCAGGAAGAGAAGAATGTGTTAGAAAACAAAAAATCTTAGAGCGTGTCTCCACTCTGGTCCATGGAAATATGTGTACCAAATGGCTGTGTGGGAAAAAATCTACATATCATTTTACTGGTACTCAGTGAAAAAGACGACACTTATTTTTTTGAACTTAAAAAACCTATGTGTTTATTTACCTTTACCTTGAGCATTTTGTTATTGATTGTTGGTGTAATTTGGAAGCTGGACATCACTGTGCAAAATATGTCATGTTTTGCTTCTACACTAATGTTCTCCTTTTGAATGAATACATCCTTTATTTGTTGAATAATGGCTTGACTTGTATATAGGAGTTTAGAATTTCCCTTGCAAAATGCTAGATATGATGGTCCATACTTCGTTTGTTCATATGGACGTTAATATGATTTCATATTGGCATGACTTTCATTGAGTAGCTCTGTGGTGAATATAACAAATTAAAAATTGCAGTATGGATATTTATTGGTGCCAAACACTTTTTAACGACACATAAGCATGATATCTTATGAGGTACTTTGTCTGACTTCAGAGAATTTTTACAGTTATGAAACTCATTGAATTAATTGAAATGCTTCATATTGTAAGCTTCTTTCACTTTGGAACCCTTTTCTTAACACTGACCACATTTGACAAATTAGATTAGTTATAGACACTTCCCTAGGTGGCTGGATACTGAGATTAGTAAAATTACCTCACTGATGCCTGCCATCATTAAGTGGGCTGGGTGATCACCCAGAAATTGTGTAAATAAGGTACAATTAAGTTCGTGAGCCAACTGATTGTTGTCTTTACCTGGGAAGGAATCAATATCACAAAAAAATGGAGAGAAAGATTTAGATGTTGAATGGTTTCCTTGTGCCACATTGTATCTTAAAGAGATCTGAAGTCTTAAACGTGAGGGTTATTACGTATGGAAAAATCAAAACTAGAATGATATAATGTGATGTCTGCACTGTAAATTATTTTTACTCATCCGACATGCAAAGGCACGAGGCATGCTTCTTTTCCATTTTCATATTGCCCTTATTTTTATGGTTATGCGCCATGAAATGTTTGGAGTTCATTTTTAGTGCATTTGGGTGCTGGAGTTGCTCTCTTGTCCTTCAGCCTGCATAAGAAATTGGGAATCATAGGAATTGTTTGTTTTCCGCAATTGAAACTTCCATTCTCAATTTTTCTTCTTCTTAAACGCTCTCATGCTTTTTGGTATATAATGTTTTTGGGAGAAAAATATTAATTCGTTATTTAGTTCTTGGCTGGACATTGTTAAATTTTATGCAATTTTCCTTCCGTTATCTTCTTTTTCCCCTCATCCCTTCTATGTAATTATCTCGAAATGTTTTTTGGATATTCAATATCAAATTTCATTTCATTACATTCTTTTTTTTCTTTGCTCTCCGCCATCTACCATTTAATTATCTCCTCTTGCTTACACCTCTTTCTTCTTCCATGAACTGGGCAGGGCTGGGACAGTCATCTCTGAGGCATGGGAGGATGGGCAAGCGTTTAAGGATCTTAATACTCACCTTGTATGGTTCTTCCTTTTTTATAGCGAATTAATTATTTATACTTGTGTTTGTTTATATATCTAGAACGCCATATTTTTGGGTTCAATGAGCTTTTCACCAGTTATATACATGATCTTGCAAGGGGATATACTTTTTCACAGTGGATCCTATTGCCAAAAAACTTCGAGGCCTATAGATAATATCTTTGATGCACCCTGAGTATTTGTGCAAAATATTTTTCTAATGGACTACATTTACTGGCATGGAGAAACGTGATCGTTGCCAAGTTTCACTTCCTCTTCAGAACTTCTATTCTAAATTATGATGATAAAGGCTCTTGGCTTGCAGTTGATACTTCTCTTTAACTTCACGAACTCTTGATATGGCTTTCTTTAACACTGTGTAACAGGGTGTTTATGGTGTAGGACTGGAGAGCAAAAGAACTAAACCAGAATTACATTTTACTGTTGCCAAGTTATTGATAAATTCATTTGCATTCACAACAATCATTTAGTCCGGAAATGTTTAAAATCATATCTGCGAAGCAAGGAAATTGAGCATCTAATTCCTGAAACTCACAGCATAAATAAAAATCTTAATAAGACAGAATAAAGAAATCTTATAATTTATTTAGTTGTGAGATTAAAATATCAAATGGTTGAGTTTAACGGTAGGTATCCAATACCCTTAGTTTTCACATCATCTTTGGTCTCATGTAGCTTGCAGCATAGACTGAATGATGCATTTATGATTACTATGATGTTATGTATCAATATGAATGTGTGCAAGGTTTATTCCCGATCTTCGATTGTGCTAGATGCTTAAATACAATTGTAGACGTCATATAACTCAAACTAATATCCATGAACTAAGTATTCTTGTTTCATGTTACTTTGATATTTTCTTTATAAATCAAACTAGTAATTTTATTTACAAGGGCTTTGCATCAATCGTATTCTTCTTATTACAGAGGAACTTGTTGGAGAACAAGGAAGCTGTTGAAAGGCAGCGAAAACTACTGAAGAAACGTCAATCGGGTAGAGTTCTTCTTCCTCAAAAAATGATTACAAGTCTGTACATCACGACCTTCTTGGGGATACTTTAGTAATAATGATGGTGCTAATTAGTAACAAATGAACACATATCTCTACATGGATTCAAAGCCACAATAAAATTTGGGTCGTGAGGCTTGATATCATTAAGGTTGTAGTTATTTGTAAATACATTTTGTCCGAACTAGGAATTGTTTTTGGATTTATTTCGAGGTTGTTTATTTTGTCTCTACAATGGAATAGATTTTTTTTTAAAGAACCTGGCTTCCTCTGTAGATTTACAAACCTCCTCTATTTGTTGGCTCGCTAGCAACGGTTGCCTTCACTGAATCAGTCCCTATGTGAAATCACTTGCAACTGAAAGGAACACTTTCTTTGGGTTTTGTTTGGCTCTGTCAAACTACACTTTGGGAGTGGTCGTAATGGGAATTATCAAGTTTTTCATGCTAAAAATTCTTATTGCAGATAAGGGTGATGGAAGTGACACAGAGGCAGTTCATGACGATGTTCTCTTTTTGGACGAAGTATACAAATCTCGTCTAGCCAGCATCAAGCGTGTAAGTTTACTTCATCTACGATTGATTCTTGTTGCATTTTTACCATGCAATACTATTGTAGTTGAATTTCTTTCAGGAGGAAGAAACAGTAATGCGTGACAGAGATCGATATGAATTGGAGAAAGGAAGGCTTATACGTGAAATGAAACGCATTCGAGATGAGGATGGTTCCCGCTTTAACAATTTTCAGATTTTAAACCATCGATATGCTCTTCTAAACCTTCTTGGCAAAGGAGGATTCAGTGAGGTTTATAAGGTCAGGACTATGCAAGTTATGTTTTGGACTAACGCTTTGAACATTTTTTATTGAATGGGAAGTGCCGAAAAAGGATCCACAGAGCATAGTACATTCTAGACTTTTCTTCTTTCTGTATCAGAATCACAAGGTCAAACATTCTTGTATTGATTCCTAATTTTCGTTTCTGGCAGGCTTTTGACTTGGTGGAGCATAGATATGTTGCATGTAAGCTTCATGGCTTACATGCTCAGTGGAGCGAAGATAAGAAGCAAAGTTACATACGACATGCAATCAGGGAGTACAACATTCACAAAACATTATTGCACCCGCACATTGTTCGCCTTTGGGATATTTTTGAGATTGATCCAAATACATTTTGCACCGTATTAGAGTATTGCAATGGTATGAGCACTCTTCTCAGTTATATCATCAATTTGATTTTTTTTCTCCTGAAGAGGAAAAAGTTCACTGTCCTTCAATAGAATCACCTTTTGAGACTCACTAATATTATTCTTTCCATCAGGCAAGGATCTTGATGGAGTTCTTAAAGCAACACCTCTATTGCCAGAGAGAGAAGCAAGGATCATTATTGTCCAGATTTTTCAAGGCCTTGTTTACCTGAACAAAAGATCACAGAAGATTATCCATTATGATTTGAAGCCTGGAAATGTTTTATTTGATGAGCTTGGCTTCGCTAAAATAACTGATTTTGGCCTTAGCAAGATAGTGGAGGATGATGTGGGATCCCAGGGAATGGAGCTTACGTCTCAAGGTGCTGGAACTTATTGGTAAGTTATGAATTATTTATTACATGTTTGGCATGGAGGATTGAATAGTACTGGATGGTACTAAGAAAAGAAAAGAAGCAAAATCTTGTTCATCGAGTTGTCCAGTCCTATTCATATTGCCTACCAAACATGAACTTATGCGTTTAGTATTGGACTTCGTTTTTGTGCAAGTATAGTAGATGTGAGCATTGGAGTGCCTTGCTTTGTCGTGTGGCTTCCATGCAGTTGTTCTTATTCTGCATTTCCTTCTCCAATTTCAGGCATTTTTTGAGCTAATGCATTGAACTATTTGTTTCGTTTTATGACCTAAAATGATTAAAGGGATTTTCTGTATTATATGTGCAATACGGCTCTATGATTCTACCCTGGGAAGCAATGCCCCTTTACTTTTTGGGATTTGTAATCCATTTTCCTGTTTGTATGTCCAAAACTATCCCTTATGGTCGCTATATCAATGGTAGTTGTCTCATTTTCTGAGATTACTTCTTGAAAGAAAAGAGAAGGGCATCTTATTATCTGAGATCAAAATAAAAATTAGAAGTCACAGTAAAAATAGAAATAAATAACCCCTGCATTTGAATCCTAGTTACTAGCAGCAAAAGGAATGGAGAAAAAAGAATTCCTTAATACTGGCCTTAGACACTTGTATTTTAACTAGTTCTAATAAAAAATAGAAGACTATCGCAGATGTTGTTTGAGATATAGATGATTGTCAGTCTTGATGGCTTTCTGTAATTCTGTTTACTGTTCTGGACACGAGAATTTGAATAAGTTGAACTATGTTAATTTTATTTTAGTCTCATTCACAGAGTAGTCACGTTGGATTCTGGACTTTGTATCAGAATACCTTTCCTTTTCTACATATTCTTCTGTTGATCATAGCTTCTGCCGTAATCTCAGGTATCTGCCTCCAGAATGCTTTGAGCTAAACAAGACACCTCTCATATCCTCAAAGGTCTGTTACACTGTAATTTTGCATATGTGAAAGCATGCAAGAATGAGCTTAGAAAATGTGAAAGTTATATATTTTTTTTCCAAACATGTTTGCATATGTTATTTTTTCTTTGTTTCAAGAGTTGAAACATACTTTGACTCTTAGCTTATTGTCAAATTAAATGACTCATTTCCAAAATTGACTGATAAAAAAATTAGTTACTTTAAAATTTCTTATTTGCTTATAAGTAAACTTATCAAGCTTAGCTGATACACTTAAATATGTGCAAGCTAGAAGAAATAAATGGCCTAAGCACCTGGGCTTATTTTTTGCTAGCTTCAGAGTTGGCAGGGTGTGGCTTGCTTTTTTTTTGGGATGGCTGTCATATCTTTAGATGTTCTAGTACAACTTGGCCTAATTATAATTCCTACTTGTATGTCTCTGGAAACAGGTTGATGTTTGGTCGGTTGGTATTCTATTTTACCAAATGCTATTTGGCCGACGTCCTTTTGGACATGACCAGACACAGGAGAAGATTTTACGTGAAGACACCATTATCAAGGCCCGGAAGGTAGACTTCCCTTCAAGGCCATCCGTATCAAATGAGGCAAAGGTACAC